>MU184051.1:3422-80036 GCA_016904865.1 Pissodes strobi | reverse complement strand
CTAGAACCCCTCTTGCAATCCCTAAAGAGAAATAAAACTTTGAAAACGCTTTCCTTTTCCAACTGTTGTATACAAGACCCGGGGTGTCAACTTGTCTGTTCGTACCTTCGCTTTACCCCTAACATAGAAGTACTGAATCTATCTGGCTGCAACCTATCACCGGTCAGTGGCGAACACCTAGCTAAACTTATTAAGTACCAGCAAATCAACAGGTATTGTGAAAGCTGGCATAGTTCGTTACGGTACGAAAATCCGGATGCTGGAAATATGCGTGGAATCAAACGGATTTCAATAAATTGCAATCCATATTTTGGCGATGCTGGTTTAAGATTTATTTTAGACGAGCTAGAGGACGATTTATGGGTTAAAGCTTTGGATGCGCAAAAATGTGGTTTTACCGAGAACATTGCCGATAGAATTTTCGATATCGTCGGCTACAACAAAACCTTAGAAATCGTAGATTTAAGGCAAAACGAATTACTTAACATGTCTACTATAGAAAAGCTTCTGCAAATCTTGAAACAGAGGCAACAATTTGGAACTCAGCCCGAGTTCCAGTGGTGCGCCACCGCCGTCACTCTTACATGGTCTTCAGTTTATTCTTCAACCTCAAAATCCTCATTTGCAACGACCACCCACAACGTGCATAAGACGCGGTCAGCGCCAATGAAAACCTCTTCTTCAAAAGCCAGCGCGGTCACCTGGGACCCGACGGTCCGAAAAACAAGAACTTTGGAGGCGATTCAAAGAAACGCGCCGAAATTTACCAGTCTGAACGATACCAAAAAACAGGTACTAGAATTGAATGACAAGCTGCAAAAAGAAATTCAAAAAAGAAAGCAAATTGAGAAGCGTAACGAAGAATTGCAGTGCCAGTTGAATCAGATAAAGACTTCCACAAATGCGAGCGTTTGCAACGTGAAACGATGTAGTGTCAGTGCGGAAAGAAGTCAAGTCAGGTTAAACGGCGTTAAAAAGGAAATGTCTCACAACTTGGGCCTAAGGAAAGTTGAAGTTAAGAAAAATATAGACAGGGAAGTAGCACACCAAAATCCTATGGTTGTAAGAAGAAAAGGAATTAGGAACGCGGACAGAGCGCAAGAAACTAAACAGAAAGTAATCAAAAATGGTTTCCATAAAAACGGAGTTACAAGCGCCCTTAAAAACGCTACAACTAATGGATATGCGAAAAAACCGTTAAACAACAACGTATACAACATCCTGGAGAAGCTTCTTAACGCTGGCCAGCCTTTGGATCTAAATGTCGAAGAAGAGATGCTGAGCTACTTTAACCTGCCTTGTCGGGAAAAACCTAAACCAACACGAGAACCGGCTACCGATTCAATTTCGACTAGTCAGGTATCTCTATATAAATATATGGAAGAACTAAAGACCGACAACACATAACCGTAACACGGCTTCTACTACGACGTTGAATAAATAATAATTAAGAACATAAAATGGTTTTGCTTCGTTGTCTAAATGTCCAAAAGTGAACATGGTAGGAAAGGAATATTGATGTAGTAGAGTAATAGAATAAAGAAGTACATTTTTTTCTTATATTTTGTATCCCATATTATCCGGATGTTTGTTCTAATTGGGTCTGATTTTCAAATTGTATTTGAATAAAATAATTAAACACGAAACATTATTTATTATTTTCTAATTGCATTGATTGATTGTGTGTGTGTCAAGTGTGGAAAGTATTTTTTTGATTATAGACTTGAGAAATCCGAAAGCAATGCGTCGACATTGCGTACTCAACCCGGTCATCTTAATAAAAGCCACGCCTCCCGCTGCCATAAATGGCAAGCAGACGGATACATCATGGCAGCGGGAGGCGTGGCATCTATTACGATGAAGCATTCCTATTTTCGAATTTTTCTAATTAGCTGTGACAACCTCTGAATGGACAGGTAATGAACGTAATTATATTAAAAAGGCAGAGAAATATTGATAAATTAATGTGTTATCCTAACCTCAATTTTGTATTTATAATGAACGGGTGTCACTTGTTGTCAGTAGACAGCTACATTTCCAATCAAATCGCGTAGTGTGGCCGAATGCAGTAATTTGTCCTCAGACACAAAATTATTTCTTGCTAGTTTAATTCAACTACAGATGTTTTTTTATGACTATGTTTAAGATAATTTGTTAAAAAATAACCATTTAGTTAATCTAATTAATTGCTCATCTGCCCCGCCTCCCGCTGTCCCAATGTATAACGTCATTTGTAAGCGGATACATTATGGCAGCGGGAGGCGTGGCATCTATTAAGATGAGGCATCTAACTCGTTGTAATTAGACGAATATATTTGACAATTTCAGAATAGATAGTTATGCAAGATTAATATAATCTGTAAGCGTGTTAAAAAAGACAGGAAAATTCTTATAAGTTATGAAATTAATTTGTCATCTTAACCTCAATTTTTTATTTACGACAAACCGGTGTCACTTGTCAGCCACTTGCAGTCAATCCGTGCAGTGTTGCCGAATGCAATAGTTTTTCCTCAGACGCAAAATTGTTGCTTGCTAGTTTAATTTAACTTCAGATGTTTTTCCATGGGTTTACTCACCCCTCTCATTGTAACAGGTACCACGCCCCCCGCCGCCATAATATATCCATCTTCAAATGACGACCGGGTTTCATGCAACGTGATTCACAGACGCATACATTACGGCAGCGGGAGGCGTGGCGTGACGTCAATTACGATGAGGCATCCAGATTTAAAAAATGTTCTAATGTGCTGTGCCCATGGCTGAATAGACTGCTAATGCAAAATGTACTTAAAATTTAGACGTATTAACAAAGGCAGAAAAATACATACAAATGATGATTAAGACGAACCAGTGCTTCTGGTTGTTATAGATAGCTGGATTTTCAATCAGTTGTACAGTGTTGCCGAACGCAATTGTTTCTCCCCAGGTGCAAAATTATTGCTTGCTAGTTTAGTTTATCTTCAGATATGTTCAAGATAATTTATTTCAAATCTTTGGTGGCTGAAAGACACGAATCAGTTAATTAATTTATTTAACTGCTCACCGTAACATGCCATAATGTATTGGTCTTCGAATGACGAACGGTTTCGCAAAATCGAGCAACGTGATTTGTAGACGGATACATTATGGCAGCGGGAGGCGTGGCTTCTATTAAAATGAGCCAACCCGATTTATGAACTCATTATTAGGTCACACCTCTTTACCGGATGACACTGGAATCGTGAATCAGAGGATCATGATGTTACGTTTTAAGTTATCATTTTGAATTTTGGTTAAGCACAGTGCAATTAAAAGCAAAAGAAACGAAAACAAGTATATAATACATTAAATGTAAAACACACATATTCTAATAAGATAAGATACGATAAGATATTTATTCATGCTACAACTTTACAGTTTTACATATGTCACATAAGATTAAAGAAATACTAACATGTTAAAAGTTATGAATAATTGGTTAAAAGAGACCTTAAGCATAAAAGTAAAAAACCTACAAATACTTAAAGTACCTAATACATACATTACAAAAGCACACTATACACAAACATCATAAAATATTAAAATGGATACTATATAGTTAGAGGTGCAGTCATGAATTCATCCACACTGTAGAAGCCATGACTCCATTTAAACTCCTTAAAACTTAATCTCCGAGTGGAAATTCTTAATTTATTGTACAAATTAAATGACAGTGAATTATTAATGGACTTCCGAAGTTTTAAATGAGGAGGTCGAACTTCATCAGCTCTTCTAGTATTGTAATAGTGAAAATCAGAGTTTTTGGTGTACAGATATTTATTTTTATGAATTTCAAGCAAAGAATTTAGATTATAGATGCATGGTAAGGTGAGAATTTTTAATTCAATAAATAATGGTCTACAGTGTTCTTTGCAATGTACATTCATAATTGTTCTTATTGCCCTCTTTTGAAGCCTAATTGCTTTAATTGACTGCGAAGAATTACCCCATAGAATTATACCATATAACACATGCCTAGCTGGTCCCAAGCCCAGTCAAGGAGGAGGGGGCACACGCAAGGACTAGAGAGAGTTTGGTTTGCTGACCGGTAACGGCGACGAGAAGGCGAGGCCGGGACCCGAATGAAGCCATCTGGAGAGGTAGCGACATAACAACTAAGGTTTATAGGCACTTCCTTAGGCCGTCGGACAGTACAGGGACCCACCCTTGCCTAGCTAGCGTAGGGGGCTGTCCTATCATCCGGCGTAAAATCTCGATCGTTGCAGTAGTGCCAGGTAGCGCCTGAGGTAGGACCCTGCTGCTTCAGTCGGGGGGATATAATCGCGGCTGCCAGACTATCCTTACCATGCTGACTCGTAGCCCGGCTTGTCTGTGAAGTAGCTTCTCTCTAGTCCTTCAATACCATCACCTTATTTTTTCGCAAATACACCCCTTACACGCACTCAGGTGCAAATACAGAGAAACACTAATCCGCTAACCCCTTTAAATTTCAGAATGAGTGAAAGTCAAACGCAAAAAACGGAAAAAGAGCCAACCACCACAGGGAATCCTACCCCTAGCACCCCTGAACCCGGGATGGAAATGAGTTCCATCCAGGAAGAGGAGCTGTTAAAGTCACCAGCCAGCCCCTCTGAATCCGATGCGTGTAGAAAGTCCTTGACCGGGCCGGAACCTAGTTTCGACCAGGCGGGACCGGATGCAGCTGAAGAGGAGAGGTTGCGGCAGAAAGAAGCACGTAAGCAGGCCAGAAATCGTAATCGCACGAGAAGGAGAAAAGAACTGGGAGACCGCTTGAAGGAGGAAAGAAGGGCAACCCAGGCTGGACCGTCGGCTCAACCAGGCTCACCCACCGCCACCATCAATGCCTCTCCACGCTCTGAGGGCAATACCCAAGCCCGGCCCCGTGGGCAGCATCAGAGCTTCCAGCAGGTAAGGAGTACAGGGCCAAAAGCACGCGACGCCAGGCGAGCGGCAGCGAAGCTGAAGCCCATTGTTCTGCCTACAGCTCCGGCTGCAGTTGGGGGTTCCTCCACCCAGGATGATTACCCAAAACATCCAGGCAAGAGCACTCCTGGCGACAGCACGTCGAGAAAAAGGCAGATCTCTAAAGATACCCCTCCAGACGCCAACACAAGAAGCCAAAACAGGGCGGGTCTACTTCCCATAAGAACGGCCGGAAGGGAGTGTCGCCTCTTTTGATGAAAGGCATCCAGTCAGGACGTTCAAGTGGAAGGCCAACTGACCCGCTCAGTTCTGGCTCCTACAGTTCGCCGGCCTCGAGGGCCAACCAGGTTGTTTTCAGGTCTAACAGACAAGGTGGGAAGGTGACCAAAGGAGAGGCGGACCGCTTGAGGATGCACCTCATTAACGAAATGAGGCGTGCCAAGGCAGAGCTCCACTCCCGAAACTCCGGCCTTACTGAGGCGGGGTGGTTTTTGGTTACCACGGAGGATGAGGAATCCAGGGATTCGCTGCTCAACACCTGTCAGCCACTGACCGAGGGAGAAGTGCCCTTCACAGCCGTGAAATCGGCGGACGCCCCATGGCCGGTGGACATTGTCTTCACCTTGAAGACACTAGAGCAGCCGAAAATAGAGTACGTCGCCGAGATGCTAGCCATCCAGAACACCACCTTGAGTGTTCCGGAGTGGCAGCATCTGAAGACTGAAGGACAACCAAGCAGTTGGCGTCTTCACTTCCTGGTGAGCAGGGAGGTCGTGGCTGGACTAGAGCTGGCCGGGTGGATTGTGTTCTTCGAATTGGTCGCTGTGCGAATTTACAGGGTAACCATTCGGAGAGCACCCACCGGGCGGGGCACTTCAGCCGAGACTTCCAAACCATCAGGAAGCAGGCAATAGCCAAGTAAGGTGGCTACCCCTATCCATGGCGTCCCCCATGGCGCAATTAAGGGTGAGTCAAATAAATCTCCAGCATAGCGGAGATGCTAGTGCTGAATTGGCAAGCATCATGGCTGGAAAATCTGGAGAGATTATACTAATACAAGAACCTTACCTTTTTAGGGAAAACATAAGGAGACTTGGGACCCCCGGCTTTACCATCTTGGCCGGATGTGAAGGAGAAGAGAGGCCGAGGACATGTATCGTGATTTCCAGGGAGCTGCAGGGAACTCTGTTACCACAACTAAGCTCCAGGAACATTACGGTGATCCTGCTGGAATACATGGTGAGTGGCACAAAACATAAGTTATTAATAAGTAGTTTATATCTTCCGTATGATAACGCGCAACTTCCCCCAACGGAAGAATTAATAAGGTTAATAGAATACAGTAAAGACAAAGGTTTTCCACTAATCGTGGGGTGAGATGCAAACGCGCATAATATCGTTTGGGGGAGCACTAACATTAACGCGAGAGGTGCGACTTTATTAGAGTATTTCGTATCGGAAAACCTTGAAGTAGCTAACGTAAATGCGTAACCAACTTTTGTGAATCGGCTTCGTCAGGAGGTTATCGATATTACAGTGGTAACTCGAGCATTTGCGGAAAAGGTAGTCAATTGGAGGGTAAGTAGGGACATAACTATGTCCGATCATAGAATGATCCGATTCGAAATTAGATCGGATAAGATGGAGAAGCCACTGAAAAGAATTCTGAGGGCAACAGACTGGAACAAATTTATGGAAAGTCTGGTAATGTCCATGGGAACTTTAAGGCAGGCTATTTCATCAAAACAAGAACTAGAAATTGAGGTGGTAAAGCTAAACAGTGTAATCATCGACTCCTATGAACAAACGTGCCCACTTAAGAAAGCGAGCGCCAAGAGGCTGCCTTGGTGCAGTGATACTCTGGACCATCTTAAAAAAGACGTGAGAAGATCACACCGCCACGCTTTCAGGGAAGGGCGGCAGGAGCTCTGGGATGTGTATCTGGAAGCCAGAAGGAAATTTAAAATCGAGGTCCGACGCATCAAAAGAGACAGCTGGAGGAAATTCTGTGGAGAGATGGTGTCTCTCTCGGACTCAGCGCGTCTGCTTAAGCTGCTGGGCTCGGAAAGACAAAAAGAGATTGGCTCTCTGAAAACAGGCGAACAATGGACGGCGAACAGAGAGGAAACGATAGAGCTTCTTCTAAAAACCCACTTCCCCGGAGAGGTACAGACTACCAACTGGGACGAGGAACCAGAGCCAGAGGTGGACTGGGACCTTGCCCGCAGTGTGGTGACTGAGGAATCCATAACTTGGGCAGTGGGGGAGTTCAGTCAATATAAGGCAGGAGGACCGGATGGAATTATACCCATGATGTAGCAGGCGGGCCTTGACACGTTACTCCCTTACTTAAGGAGAGTATTCGAGGCCAGCATAGCACTAGGGTACGTTCCACAAGCTTGGAGAGCATCGGATGTCGTCTTCATCCCCAAAGCAGGGAAGAGAGACTATTCCCATCCCAAGTCCTTTAGGCCTATAAGTCTAACTTCATTTTTAATGAAGACAATGGAAAAAATGATTGACAGGTTCATCATGGAAGAGATCTTAACCGATTCTCCTCTACATCATAACCAGCACGCCTGCAGAAGGGGGAAGTCGACTGAAACGGCTCTCCATTCTGTAGTTAGAAGGGCTGAAAAGGCAATAGAAAACAAAGAAATGGTGCTAGCGCTCTTCTTTGACGTAGAAGGAGATTTCGATAAGGCTAAAACGAAAACGGCGAGCGGCGTACACGCATGGTACACTGACGGCTCATGGATGGCTAATACACAGTCATCCGGAGCCGGTGTATACCTAGACAACACTAAATCAGGAGAAAGCACTTCGCTAGGGAGATATGTCACTGTTTTCCAGGCGGAGGTGCTTGCTATTTTGGAAGTAGCAACCAAGGCGGAGGTAACAGAAGGTGTAGAGAGTATATATATTTACTCGGACAGTCAAGCCGCTCTCAGGGCGATCCAAAGACCCAGTGCAAGCTGTAAGCTAGTTCAGGAATGTAGATACGCCCTAGACAGATTGGCTGTGCGCAAGGAACTAAGACTCAGATGGGTTCCAGGGCACAGTGGCATCGAGGGCAACGAACGGACCGATGAATTGGCAAGAAAAGGCTCCATGAGCCACCTCGTCGGTCCAGAACCTGGTCTGGGCTTAAGTAAAAGGCAAATCTCTCAGGAACTAAATAACTGGGCCTGGAACAAGACAAAGCACAATTGGAGAGGAAAAGAAGGATGCAGACAAGCCAAGGAAATGATTTTAAATCTTGACGGATCCAGAGCAAGGCGACTGCTAAAAAAGAACCGAGAGGACATCAGGAACTTGGTAGGTATTCTGACTGGGCATGGAAGCCTAAACAGACATCTGCACCTTATCGGCGTGAGGGACAGTCTACTCTGCCCGAACTGCGGGACAGGGGAGGAGTCCTCATACCACTATATAGGAATTTGTGATAGGTAGAGTCGCCTAATAAGGTTAATAGAATACAGTAAAGACAAAGGTTTTCCACTAATCGTGGGGTGAGATGCAAACGCGCATAATATCGTTTGGGGGAGCACGATTCTAAGGAGGAAGATACTGGGAGCACCAACACTTGCTCGGGAAGATCTAAAGGATCTGGACTGAGAGGACGTCCTCACCTTTATCAAGGTGACGGACCGTTTCAGTGCGGGCCGGATGTTGGAAGTAGCCAGGTAGGGGAGGGCGGATGGGGGATGGTGAAAAGGGACTTATAGGCCTACTTACCGGGCTTCGGCCCCCCCACCCTTACTACTACTACTACTACTACTACTACTACTACCATATAACAAATGGGAGTAAAAGAATGCATAATAGGCACTCAACAAACTATGCAAGTCCAGGAACCTTCAAAGCTGTCTCAAAACAAAAATACTTGAAGATAGCCTTTTGCACAAAGTATAGTTCGCCCAGCCGTTGTTGACCCTCAAAACGCGTGCAATTGCATGCGTTTCGAGGGTCAACAACGGCTGGGCGAATTATATCTATATGGGCATGCCATGTCGGTCCATCATCAATGATTATTCCCAGCAATTTTACAGTGACTCCACTGTTAATACGAGGACTACTTGAAACAATCAATGACTGTGTTTTATTTTCATTTAAACTTAGCTGATTACTCTCAAACCAGGTCGTCGCCTGTAATACAAGAGATGACATTTCAGCCAGTAGATCAGCAGGCGTATCACCGGATGAAAAGAGAGTTGTGTCATCTGCAAACAATATACATGACTGTGGCTGTAGATGGGTGCACAAATCATTGATATATAGGGTGAATAATATAGGTTCAATGACTGAACCCTGGGGTACACCAAACTTTACTGGACAGATATGGGAGAGATTATCTTGATTCCCAGTGCATTGAGATCTATTTGTAAGATAAGATCTGCAAATATCAAGAGCTACTCCCCTAAACCCATAATATTGCTCCATTTTACTTAGAAGAAAATCACGGTTAACACAGTCAAAGGCTTTGCCGAGATCGCACAATGTTAAAATGGTGTGTCTTCCCTTCTCAAAGCCCTCAACTATGCTACTACCAAAGCTAGTGATTGCCTGTATGGTTGAAAGACCAGGTCTAAGCCGAAACTAACTAGGGTGCAAGATGTTGTGGAGTTATATATATTTAGTTAGCCTTACTTTGATCAGTAATTCAAACAATTTACCAAGACCAGGAATAATGCAGATAGGGCGGTAATTGGAAGGATCAGTTTAATCCCCCTTCTTAAAAATGGGCACAACCCTGCTAACCTTCAGATTATCAGGGAATTCCCCCTTCTCAAAACACACATTAAAAAGCAGAGTCAAGGATACAATTAATTGATTATAGCACTGTTCAGCTGGTAAACATTCACCGCCCTGGATTGATTTAAAGAACCTGCAGCCTCAGATACTTCATTAGGAGTGACAGGACTAAGAAAGAATGATTTGGCATATGAGGGCATGGAGACTGTGGAGAAGTTCTTGGTTAAACCACTTGATTGGAGCTTGCTGCGAAGATGTAGGTACTCTTCTCAAGGGAAAATGCTCAGCAATCAGGTCAATATAAGTATCAATAAGAAATGGAGACATAGCTGAGACTGTCTCTAGGTTATAATACTCAGGCCAATTCATAGCCTGAAGTGATCCATACATTTGACTTAAGACAGCCTCAGTGATAGGTCTTCGGTATGAAAACCCACTTGGCATTGGACTTGTCTGTAAGACCTTGAAAAGAAATGTTAATCCATGGTGATCAGAAAGGCATGGGTCAGCGACACATGCATGAGAGCAATCATCAGATAAATTTGTAAAAATATTGTCTATGCAACTTGCTGTAGAGCCAGAAACACGAGTTTGTGTTGGTTAAATATTAAAAGAGGCGAATATGTAAGTAATTTCCTGTACAGTAGCTGACAAGCTCAGAAAATTTATATTAAAATCACCAATCACAATAACATTTTGATATTTTGGTGTTAAATCATTAAGAAGACATTCAAGCAGAACCAAAAAATCATAATCTTGCTTTATGTATCCACCATGATTTTGAATAGGTACATTCTTGATAGCAAACCTCCAAACGATCTAAGGCCATTTCGATGAGAATAGGTTTATTTTCGTTTAGTATAAATAGTTGTTTAATTTTTTCAGTATTATTCAGCATTAAGTATATTTTTGAAACATCTCCAAACTAAATTGGCCATTGGACTAAGGTCTAAACTGTTGGCAGGCTAATGAATGGTTCCGTTTGGTCCATAAAAAAATCGTTTCTATTTTGCATGTAAAGAGGTTGAAAATGAAAATGCACAATAAGAAACGCTTGATTGGCACATCTGTATATTCGTAATCTATAGAGTCGTCTCGATATTCTATAATTCATTATAGTTAATTGTGATTCAAAATTGGCGTTCTCTCGTCAAACCACCACCACCGGCGCCGTCTTATCACGTATTCATTTGTTTGTAGGAACAAGCATATCCTTTGCGAATTCAGAAACCATCATCGGTAAATTAGTTATTAGTTTCATCCCCCACGGAAACCCAATTATACCGGCGAAGATAGTTATACTTTACACACATACCGTGCAGACCTGTTATGAATAATTTAGATGGCATCGGAGACGACTTCAAACAACTTGGAACCGGGAAACGGATATGCAAATTAATAAATCTTACATCTTACTTTGAGCCGTCTTGAATCTGTATTCGGGTTGCCTAGTTTATCTGCATATAAATAGACCTTCGGACACTTGAGACCGAGTTCCGTATTGTCGCGTCTCTGCGAAACGAGAGAAAAAACATATGAGCCCTTCAATTTCGGTTTTGATTTAGTGGTTTATTTTGCCGTTTGTGTAACGCCAATTCAATTTGTTTTTCCTGCTTTGAACACGATATAGATCTGGAGAACGGAGGGACTCCGTAAATTACGGTGTTTTCCTATATTTTCCAAGGATCCTTCGGCTTTGACGAGTGTCATATTGGAATATGCGGAGAATATCGGACAGTAAAATAAAGAATCACACAGTCGGGCACGTCTATTTTTATTTTTGTTGGATATTTCTCTCTTTTAAATATATTTTTTATTTATATTTAATAATTTACTGTCTGGTGTTGTCATATTTTTAAAACCCAAAGCCAATTAGGAACAAACATCCAAAGAGACAGTATCAAATGCCTGACACAAATCATATATTATGTCAAATATCCTAAACACTTTATTAGATCGATTGTTGCTTGCCCTATAGGACGCAAATTCTCGTTTATCTTTCAACTGATAATATATTAGCCCACGTCTATGGAACAAAATGTGTCTTTAACTTAGTCCGGGCTTAATAAATCTTATGAACTTTAACGGGAGGGGCCCATAAAAAATATTCCCATAAAAAGTTAAACGCATTTTCGCACCAGCGAACGTGTCACTCACGCAGGCTAATAAAATTTGTTTTCCTTCTTGGGCTTTTTATTCCGAAATCTCTCGAGAATGCATGCGTGACCCGATCTTACGGTAATTCACTCATGGGGTAATAGGCGAATTTTATAAGGCACGGGGAGCCCATAAAAGTAAGAGCACGTTGAGACCGAGGATCGTCACGCGTGCAAAGCGCTTGGAATGAGCTTTCTCCAAAAGAAAACGCTTTTTGCTAAAACTGATGGCATAGATAGAATAACGCAACTCAAAATATTTATTCCTGAACTTATTTAACCTGCCATGCCGCCTTCTGGCACCGTTGGAAAAATGAAGAAAACTAGCACAACGACTTGACTGCGACTGAGTAAAGGCTAGCTGGCATATACGACAAAAACTAAAAAAAAAAAATATAAATTTTAGACAAAATAGAAAAATTCACTAAAAGAACAAATTCACATAATTCACCACAAACGGTGAAAAAGCACCTTAAATGTTCTCAATTGATGAACTAATTTTATTCTATTTCTGCCAAAGTCTCATGTATTATTTGATAAACTTCACCATAGAGAAGATAATCTGGGGTTGTTGAATCCGGAGATCGTGATGCGCACCTTATACTAGTGCTGGCAAAAACCGTGAAAAGTTGAAACCGGTTATTCGGTTTTCTTAAAAACCGGTTTCGGATAAAACCGGGTATTCGAATAATAGTGAAAACCGGGTATCCGGATAACCGGTTAACCGGATAGCCGGTTAATCGGATAACCGGTTAATCGGTTAATACACAGTCATCATAGGCTAATCATAATTTATAATTTGTTCTTAAGCATATTTCCATTAGTTCAGTTTCCCTGCCGATTAGGGCACAATCATTAAATTCTAGTGAACCAAATTTATTCCAGTTTTTGGTCGTTATTGAAATAAACCCCAAGGTAATAATTAAATTAAAAATATTGTTTATTACAAATTAAAATCGATATAAATTTTGAGCAGAAAAAATATTACAATTTTTTAAAACTTAAATAAATATAAAGGTATTCTATTAAAGGTAGATATTATTTTTCAATCGCCCTCTAAAAGCATTTCCAAATATAATCACCGTCCAGTAGGTATGTGGTATGTTACGATTCCAAATACCCAGTTTTTACTTTACTTTCTATCTTTTTTACCATTACTTGTGAACCCGGTGGCCCAGTGCCATGTAACTAGATAACCGAATAATCGATTAATCGGTTAACCGAGAAACCGGTTATTCGGTTAAACGAGAAATCGGGTAATCGACTAAACCGAGTATCCGGTTAACCGGTTTCGGTTTTTTTAAAAACCGCGGATAATCCGAAACCGGTTAACCGACTATCCGAAAAACCGTCTTCGGTTGCCAGCACTACCTTATACGTACACAAGTCCTTATCCACCCATTTTTAAAATGAGCATTTAGGCCTTTCGCTACTAATTATCTTGGTTCTTCCATCATATATTGGTGGAAGAGAGCTTAGAAATAAATATCATAGCATAGCAAGTATCATTTATTTTCATAATTTTATATTCGTATATATCTAGTTTCTAGTCGGTAATCCTACTAACTACAGAGTTACAAGTTTTGGCTATCTTACGTAATTTACACCTTCCCTGCCTACACAGTAGGAGACGGATAGCATTCGAAACCGGATACCAAATCCACAAGAACATCTTAAGTTACTTGGGCCCGCCCCTTCAACTGTTTTGCGACAGATAGTTATCAAAAAAAATATTAGTGACTGTATCTTATGTTCAAGCATGGATGTAAGTGAGAGAACTATTCTAAGGAAAACTAAGTGAAAAACCCTAGATATTTTTGACAACACAACATGAAATATATACATTATGTTCAACATATACAAAGAATAGGCCTCATACGTGCCCTTATTCAACTAATGAGAATTAACTTCAAATATTATACGGATTTGACCAAGGGCGCGGAACCAGGAACAGATACTAAACCTCCGACAAATAATCGAAAAATCGAGGGAGTTCAATGTGCCTACTTACTTATGCTTCATAGATTACTCTAAAGCATTTGACTGCATACGATGGCAAAATTTATGGACGATCTTGACTGACTTGGCGCGCCTCATCACTTAATATCGCTAATACAAAATTTATACGACAACACAGCATACGACAGATTAGAGGGAGATCTGACCAATCCATTCAGAGTGAGTAAAGGAGTCAGGCAGGGTTGTATACTAAGCCCACTACTCTTTAACATCTATGGCGAGTGGATCATAAGGAAAACGCTCGATGACTGGCAGGGAGGAATTACCATTGACGACATCAAGATCTGTAACTTGCGCTACGCCGATGATACGACTCTAATCGCTGCATCGAAAGAAGAATTGATCAATCTTATACGAAGAGTCGAAGAAACAAGCAACGAAGTTTAGTAGGCCTGCAGATAAACAGAAGAAAGCCAAAATAATGATAATTGATCGCCAAAATAACAACATCGAGACAGTTGACGCTTTCATATATCTTGGTACCACAATCTCGAGCACGAGCGGATCCAGCGAGTAGATAAAGAGGAGAAGCGCAATAGCGAAAGAATCCATGATCAAACTAACCAAAGTATGGAAAAGCCATCACATGTCCCTTAACACCAAAAAGAGATTGGTCAGGAGCTTGGTGTTTTCAGTCTTCCTATATGGATCAGAATGCTGGACTTTAAAAAGGACGGATAAGCGGAAGATAGATGCCTTCGGAATGTTTTGCTGGCGCAGAATGCTGAGAGTGTCCTAGACGGAGAAAAGAACCAACCAATCCATTCTGGACCAACTCAGAATTAGGAAGAGATTGAGCATTGTGATAGAGGAGAAAATAGCTAAATTTTTTGGTCATGTGGTTAGAAGAAATGCTCTTGAGAGACTCACTTTGGAACGGACAGTTCCTGGCAAAAGTTCGAGAGGAAGGTCGCCTACAAGATACATGGATCTTATAACCGGTCCAACCGGCAAAAACCTTACCCAAACATTCAAGATGGCAGAAGATAGACATGAATGGAAAGCCATCACAGAAAACACTACATGAATTCATGATGCTCGAAACCGAGCAAACGACTAAGAAGAAGAATAATTATACTTCTCTATAGTCGTTCAGGACCCGTACCAGCTCAGAGAAATTGACTAAAGAGTTGATTCTGTTAGTAATGCTTTGCAATTTAGTGATATCGCTAAGTATAGACAAGTCAGATGTGATTTCTGGATTTTCGTTACTTACATTTGCATCGGCACACTCGCGTTCACGTAATCTATTAACACTAGCACGGTTATTTACTATTAGCAGTGGAAAGCCTCTGTCTGTTTGCCCAGGCGGAGGCTTCATGCGGGGGTTTTGCCAGGCCGGCTTGATAGGCTGCGGTGCCGGTTTGTACATCTTTTTCTGCTGCTGTCTCGGTGGCTGAAGCTGGTAAACTGGGTAGCTTGCATCTGCGGCTCAATGTTCGCCACCACAGTTTGCACACTTGATGTCTTCTCTGTTGCATTGAGTGATTTGTTGAGTTCCAGCGCATTTACACAGCGCAGTGCAACTGCATGATTTCTTTTGCAGTTTTTTGATAGTCCCAAGAGACACAGACATCCATTAGGTATTTGACTTTAGTGTTCAAGTGTTTCAACGTTATGTTAGCTTCCGTAACGACTTGATAAAGTGGTGTACGCGTCTTTTTCATCAAGAAGACATTTCTGATGTTTAGATTATGCTCGTCAATCAAGACGTTCCTGTAGTATCCCTCGATCAAGCCCTTTGAGTACGAAAGCGTGTGTTTTGGTTGACTTGTCAGCGTATTCTCTCTAACGATGCCCAGTCTTTCAGATCTTTACACCAAATAATGATGCTATTTTTGGTATATTTTAGGCGGTAATCCTTTATGTCGGCGGCTTTCAAAGTTCCAGTAAACTAGCGATGGCTCACCAGGCCGCCTTTCGTGACTATAGGCGGCGGCGGCGGAGGCGCCACCTTCGCTTTTAGAGAAGTCTTCGGCTTAGGGATAACTCTCCCAGTCCTTGTTCTGGGCTTCTGATACTCAGCAGTTGTATTTTCCTCATGGTCACTCAGGAGTTGGAACCTGTTGCTAGTTTCTATGTTTGGCTCGCCGCCAACGTCTAGGTAGACTTTCCTGATGTTACATTTGAACGGAATTGTCTTAAACGGCACTTTGAATTGAGA
Source organism: Pissodes strobi (assembly GCA_016904865.1). Taxonomy (NCBI): domain Eukaryota; kingdom Metazoa; phylum Arthropoda; class Insecta; order Coleoptera; family Curculionidae; genus Pissodes; species Pissodes strobi. Next base: position 64,019 of record MU184051.1, on the reverse strand, counting down.
GTCGGATGATTTCGATTAACTTGGTTCGGTTTCCATGAGAGCCGGAGGGGGCGTAACCTTCTCTGGTAGAGTGGGCGGAGCCATGTCATCGACTACGGCTGATGAAACACGATTTTTTGTCGGATGGCGTGACTTTGGAGGTCAGCTTAAGGGCATCGCCGGGTGGCCTGCTCGTCAAGGTTGACTGGAGGTCACCGGAGTCATGCACAATGTCACGTACGCCAGTTGCTCCTGTGTCCATCGGTTTCTGGTTATCATCGACTTTTTTCTTTTTCGTATAGATAGGCGAGGTATCGGTTTTACCTTTTGTCAGAGTGGAAGATGCTGCGGTGGCTAGTTTCTTGGCTTTTTGGCCACAGTCGATCTTAGATTCGACTTTTTTCCTGCTCTTGATCCTTTCAGGATGCACGTCCGTTAGGTGCATCGTGCTCCTAAGAAAAGCTTCTTCCAGTTCTCTAACATTGTCTGGGCTTAACACTGAAAGCATCCATCACGATTTAACTGTAGTTATAACGCCAAATCTTGGAGTTCACGTAGCGTCCGCGTCCGTTCACTCATATCCGAGGTGACAGACACCTCGGACATATCGTCCGTCTCGGACATTACAGGCAAAAGCCGGATACTAGGAAACTATGAGATCTTTATGCTTCTATTTGAATTTGGTTACAAATCCAAGCAAGCTCATAAGAAATACTAAACACGAGTTAATACACGTAAGTTGCTGTTATAAGTCGCGTGAGGGCTCGATACTCAAAAGACCCATCGAATCCTAGCACTCTCTCCGAGAAATAAATAGCATTTTATTTTATTTTTTTATTATTTATTTTTTGTAACTAAGGAAGGCATATAGGGAGTTGTTTTTTGCTAGATTCAGAACAACATCCTTTCCTAAGGTCAAGTTTTGGCTCCCCTTTTCATATTTTCCTGTGACTTCACACCCCTTTCCGTGGGTTTGAGGTGTAGGTAATATTTCAGACTGCTCTTTCGTTGGATCAATGAATAAAGGATATTGGGGGGTATTAATACACTGTGATCTGTAAAGATCTATTCTGTGTTTGGTGCTTCCGTTGATGTGATTCTCAATCAGAGTACCTCATCTAGCTTTCTTTGCTTTGATAAAAGCAAGTAGTCTGGGTGGTTCTAGGTTGGAAGTTACTCCTATTCGACGATCCTCACAGAATCGGCAACTGTCCTCGTTTTCAATTTTTATTCTATCCAGGTGCTTTCTCAACTGGTGGTGGCCCATAAGAAAGCCGGTGAGGAGGTGTGGAGATTGTTCTTACTCAGTGTGATAAGGTGTTTTGATCTTTCTGAGTGAGGGGGCCCTAGAAACATCTTGAATTGCCTTAACCCTGGAAAGCATTCCCATAGACTATAATCTATTTGGTTCTTTCTTCTTTTCTGAATTCTTCCTTGTAGATGTGCATCCCTATGCCACAGAAAGGTTCCGACCCTAAATGCGGAGTTTGTGTTCCTGGTCTGCATTTTCGTTGCCTTATATACCAGCGTGGTCTAGTATCCATTGAAGGAATAGTTTGTTATTCTTGCCTTTCGAAGCATACCCATACCTTTCTGGAGCTGATTGTTGGCGAGCTCAGCGCTTTGATGGCTGTTTAACTGTCTGAGAAGATGACAATCTCTTTTTTCCTATAGTTTCTCTTGAGGTTGAACTGCGCTCATCTTCCTATAGCGTGAATTTCCGCCTGGAATATGTCCGGGTATTTTCCCATTGCTTCGGAGAATTTGGTTCCCGGCCTAAATACTCCGTCTCCGGTCGCCTGTTCAGTTCTTGTCCCGTCTATATACCATTTCATGGCACTTTGCTGCAATATGAGAATGCAAGTGGTGTTCATGTTCCATTCTTTTCAAAATTGCATCTTTTGACTATATCGCCACTAGGGAGTCAAAGAAGTGGTATATGCTTTGTCAGAGGTGCTCCTTTCTTTGAATTTTGTTGTAGCCTCATCAATACTTTGTGGTGTCGCTTCGTGTTTGTCCCTCAAATGCAATAGCACTTCCTCTATGCAATAAATTTTGTGAGCCCCCTCTGGTTTTTGTGGAGATTTGAAATATAACTTTGAAGATATGAAACGAAATCTGTTCCTGAAAATTGTTTGTTTGATCATTTTGTTCCCAAGGGAAGTACTTGTAGACCAATAGTGACTTTGAGCAAGTACTTTATTTTAGGAAATTAGAATAAACCACCAAGTACTATCATCATTTCATAGTGATCAGTTTTAGTTAGGTACTAATTTCGTTTTCTCCGTTTCCAGTTTCTTCAATCTCTCATTCGTTTTTCAGTGATTCAGATGAAGAGACTCTTAGGAAAGAGTTTGAAAAAACATCAAGCTCGGAGTTGTGCAAAAATCCTGAAAGGTTTTTCAGTTGGAATACGAAGCCTTTGAACAAACTTCTGACCTACGGAGGCCCTGGCCCACTGATCTAAAATTACCACGGGGATATTTTCATTTGCTTCATTCTCAGTTTCTTCAGATGACGAGCTTTCTGAAGACGACGCATTTTCATATTCGACTGTCTTATCTGTTCTTTGCGGGCTTTGTTTTGAACGTTGTTTCTTCGTTTGCTTGTTGACGATCCCGAAAACTCATCAATTGAATCCTCTGTGGATGTCTGAGCATATTCTGAGCCACAATCAACATCAGAAAAAAAGTGGCAATAAGTACAAGCTCGAAAACTATAGACCAATAAGCCTGCTATCGGTTCTCTATAAAGTATTCACAAGGATTATCACCCAAAGACTTACCAATAAATTGGATGCATATCAACTTAGAGAACAAGCGAGTTTTAGACGAGCCTACAGTACTATGGCACACTTGCAAACGATAAGGACACAAACAGAAAAAGCAAATGAATACAATATAACACTCTGGATTGCAATGATAAACTATGAGCAAGCCTTCGACTCGATAGAGATATGGGCGGTATTAAATGCTCTAAGTAATGGAAGAATCGATGACCGATACACAAACATTATCAAATACCAGTCCATAAGTTTCAAGCAACACAGCGAGCTATGGAAAGACGAATCCTAAACATCAATCTTCAAGACCACATCACCAATATAGAAATAAGAAGAAAAACAAAAGTCAAAGTCATAGTAGAAAGAATATGTACATTATAGTGGAACTGGGCGGGACATATTGGGAGAATGGCATACAACATATGGACGTGGAGAGTGATAGAATGGAGGAACAAGAGAAGTAGAGGAAGACCTCAAACAAGATGGTCGGATGCTGGACATGACTGGATGAGAAGAGGCTGTAATAGAGAGGACTGGCAAGAGTTAAGAGAGGCGTTCGCACGACGATGGGCGAATTATTAAGCTATTGAAGAAGAAGAGGATGACTGTTACGTAGTACCTCAGTTCAAATAAATATATTTATATATTTCGGGACAGGCCTGCACTTAGTAATAATTTTTTGTAGTTTGTAGTTTGAAACCCTTAATTTAACTTCGAGTTTTATATGTTTGCTGGCGCAGTATTGTTTTGTTTTTGTATTTAATTGTCTACTTTTGTGTTCTCTCTGTTATTACCGAGAGTTTTGTGACGATTTCTAAGTTGTATTCTGACTTTTAAACACCATTTAATTTTAAATTATTGGGTCTGTTTAGAGTAACACTAGATTTAAGCAACATTTAATTTTGGTTCCAATTCCCATATAGTGAGACAAAAGATCTACCAAAATGCATCGCTACTTCCAATGTTGCAAACACAAGGAATTTACGAATTACTTTTGTGTTGTTTGCTTGGGTATTTTTCATCCAAGCTGTATGGATCGATTGAAAGAGGTGGTGAAGCTTGGGTCTTACAAAATATATTGTTCCTCTAAGTGTCAGTTTGATAAGCAGGCACAGGATGATAGGGTCGAAGAACTTTTAAATCAAATTTCTGAACTTGAAAAGGATATTTCTGAGAAATCAAGGCATATTGAGCGTCTAAAGAGGAATAGTGCTGCTTTTGACCTTGATGTGATTGAGGCTTAAAAAAGTTTTATAGCTAAATTGGATCAGCAAAATAAACACACCCATTTGCTGGAGGTAGAGATCAAGAGCCTAAAAGCGCAGGAGATACAGCTGAGAGAACAGCCTAATGCTTGCCGCAAGTTGGAGGAGTACTTGAAGGAATAATTTGCGATATTGACTGAGATAAAGAAAGACATGCTCGTTACTACAGAAACCCTTGAGCAAGGCAATGAAGTGCATTTGTCAGAAATGCACAATTTTAAACAAAAACTCTCAGATTTTTACAAAAACGGCGTGGTCGGTCTCAATCAGGATTGTCTCATTACTGTGGACGAGGTGAGTCCACCGGCTGAAGAGGCTGAAGTGGCTAACCAAGCTATAGAGCTGTGGCGAGGTTGGACAGAGAAGTAAGGTCCTCAGCGTTTCCGTTAAAGAAAAACCATATTCTGATAACTGGCTGCAATACAAGGGGATTCCTGGGCTTGTTTAAGAGACTCACTAATAATACATACGACCTAAATAGCCAAGATATGTGCAAAACACACCTTGTGGATCTGCTTCAGGTTACCGCGTCACTTTGCAGTAACTTCTGTCACGATGATTATGTTTTCATTTTTATTGATCCAGTGGACTCAATACATGGAAATTTGCCCAACCACCAAAGAATTTCGGATGCCTAAAAATTAAAGGTAAAATGTTACACTTATTGGTCCAGGGATGCAACCATGCAAGTCGTTGGAAACGGAATCATTCAATAGCTTATCTAAACAAGATAATTGATACTTGTGTCCGTAAGGTGAAGAACGCGATGCTCATTCCAACCACCTGTGCACCTTCCCTCATGCCATCATGGAAAGCTGAAATTGCGGAATATCTTCTTGTGACTCCTCGGAGGAATTTCGGCGGGATGGGGCCTTCCCTTATTCCAATAACATACCTTACTAATGTTACTGTTCCGCAAGTTGGAGTTGGATTGACCCTGTATTACCAGCATGTTAGGGGCATGGAACAAAAATTAAGGAACTTAATTTGGCAATCCCGTCTGCGGATTATGGCATAATAGTTCTTACAGAGACTTGGCAAGTATTGCATCTGTTGAAGTTGTTGGTTCCGAATATTGTGTGTTTAGATGTGACAGAAATTATCCAATGTTTGGAGGAAATCGGGGTGGCGGAGTCCTTATAGCATGCAAATCCTGTTTGGGGTCCACTCTTTTCAAATCGTCTTGCTCCCCGGATTTTTTTGAGAACCTGTGGATCGGGCTGCATTATGGGGGATTGAAACTTGTTGTGGGAAACTTTTATGTTCCACCAGCCTCACGTCTTGAAGCTTATCAGAGAACAGCAGATCAGATCGAATACATGTCAGCTTGCCATGGAAACTCTCAGTTTTTAATATTGGGAGACTTTAACCTACCCAACGTCACCTGGTGATGGCGATGAGCTTGTTCCCCTGGGGTTCGCTGGCACCTCTGCAGAGATTTTGTTGGCTAGTACATTTTCTCTCGAGTTTAGACAGGAATGAAACTCATAATTTTCTTGGAAAACAACTAGATCTAGTTTTCTGTGACAATGATATTTCTGCGCCTGTGATTGAGGGTGAGGATCCCTTGACAGATACTGACCCTCATCACACTCCTCTGGAAATTGTTATTACCCAGGAGAGATCTAAACTGGCTGATAGGAGGATTGATATTGAAGTCTATCAGTTCGATAAGGCTGACTATGCAGCCATCAATGCCTATTTGGGGAATTATGACTGGTCTTTTCTGTCTCAGTCATCCAAGGTTGACAGTATGGTTCAGAGCTTTTACGGTGTGCTCTCTGTAGTATTGGACAGATTTGTACTAAAAAAACTTATATCCCAATGTTCCTTTCCAAAGTGGTATAGCCCTGAACTTAAAAGACTTATTAAGAGGAAAAATAAATGCGACAAAAAGTATAAAGCGACCGGTAGGGCTGAGGACTATAGGGAATACTCCATGCTTAGAAGGCAGACTAAGTACCTGATTGATTTGTCATATCTCACATATGTGACGAACACAGAACATATGATCCCAACTAATGTTAAATACGTTTGGGCCTATGTCAACTCTCTGCGCAAAGATAGTGGTGTTCCGTCGGCAATGCAGTTTAGAGGACAGGACTTAACTTGTCCAAAAGCCATTGTTGACTCTTTTGCGGAGGACTTTGGTACTTGCTACAGTGATAGAGTTGACCCTGGCCATGAGATTTTTGTCAACTCGGGCGCTTCCCTCTCCTCACATGTTTTTACTGAGGGAGAGATTGTGGAGAGGATCCTAAACCTAGAGAGTAATAAAGGACCGGGGCCTGATGGTATTCCTGTAATCTTTTTGAAGAATTGCTGTCATACACTGGCTGCTGTTTTGTGCAGAATTTTCCGTAGATCGTATTCTGATGGCCAATTTCCCGCAATGTGGAAAGAGTCTACAATTTTTCCTATATTTAGGTCGGGCAGCAAGAAAGAAATTTCTAATTACCGCGGTTCACTCCTCTCAATCATCCCGAAAATATTTGAAGCCATTATATCCGATGAATTGTTTGAGACCTACAGATCGCATATCGTACCGGAGCAGCATGGTTTTTTTTAGGAAACAGTCAGCAGCGACCAACTTGGTAGTGTTTCAAGACTTTGTAGTGCAGGGCATGGAGTCTGGTGATCAGGTGGATGTTATTTACACGGATCTGGCCAAGGCTTTTGGCAGCCTGTGTCATGGTCTTTTGATCAGGAAGTTAAGAGCCTTGGGTATTGGTGGCTCCCATCTGGGGTGGATTGAATCTTATCTGCGGAATCGTACTCAACGTGCGAGTTTGTGTGGCGAAGCATCTGGGCTGATTTGTGTGAGCTCTGCAGTTCCCCAGGGCTAGCATTTAGGTCCAGTGCTATTTCTACTTTTTGTAAACGATGTTATCTCTAGTTTTAGATTATGTATGTGTTATTGTATGCTGATGATCTTAAAATTTTCTATGTTATAATAATTCCGTATTGTAAAAGAGCCGTACTCGGTATTCTCATATTAGGCCAGTCATTTAAGTTACAAGCCTTGTAAAATAATAAAGGGTGGAAGGTTGAAGAGTAATTACATTAAATGAATTAAACAGGTCAATTATAAATACGCGTCGTATTCGGAAAGGGTATGATTAGTAATACGTTTAGTGTGAACTCAAGCTATGAGTAATTTAGCATAAAAATGTCCATTAATATTAACAATTTAGTGACTGTATATTTGTTTCCCTTCTCCATGTTTGCAATACTCTTTCAAACTTCGTGATTTTTGTACGTAATATTGTACGTATGTTTATAAATTAGATATGGCTAAAAGGGCTATAGATTTAATATGTTAATAATATATTGTAATTCACTGAATGATTTTTCTGTTCGATTATATTTGTCAAATTAGACAACTATTTAACATAACATGGGGAGTCGTTGTTATTATTTATTGTATACAATCGTTTTGCTTTAAAAAATCGTACATTCAAATATTGGAACGGTAAAAGACTTACCCTACGTGACTTCGATCTAAAACGAAATTAATTTGAATCGAATTTAAACAGACTTTTGATCACAGCCCCCAGAGCCTTGATAAGCGAAGCAGAAGCGAGTAAAGAAATAAAGGGGTTAAAGCTGTTAGTTTTTTTTTGTGAGCGCGACAGGCCTGACATAGACAAATGGGTATCCGTGTACAAGTACGTAAATAATTTAAAAGTTTTTACAGGACGGCTCCCGAAATTGAATTCGCATTATCTGGGGGGGTTACAAAGGTTGCTCTCCGTTGCCGTTTTTCGAGTCACGTTCCGATAATGCGATAAAGTCGCTCTCGCAAACTCGCAACGCCGCATGGCGACTGACAATGAAGACAGTATCATTAGTTTCAATCAACATATTAATCGGATTTGGCTTTTGGACTCCCCCGTTTCACCCTCCATTACTTTAGGATTACTTCCCGCTGTTAACGTAATTTGTCTAATAAAACATTCCGGCAGCATTGTTAAAAATACTGCATTTAAATTGTTGTACCGATGGCATTTTATTTGCGGAGAGCTTCTTCGTAAAATATACATCACTTTGCTTAAAGTAATAAAATTCGATGTAACGATTTTTTAGTGATCATGTGCAACTTGTTTTCACGTTACCAAAAATATATTAGGGTAATAATAATAATAATAATGATAATAATAATAATAATAATATAATAATAATAATAATAATAATAATAATAGGGGTTCATAGAGGTAGTGAAGCGACTCTTATAGCCTCTCCTACTCAATTCCTATTCGCCTCTCCAAGCTGGTGGACCCCGGGAACCTGTGACGAATCCAGAGATCAGGTAACCAACCCTGGTGGATGGTGAAGATACAGGGCTGACGCGAGAGGGAGGAAACACCGTGCTTCGGGGCAGCATCCCAAATTACGTGACTAAATAAGCTCCAAAGGCAAGAAGCAAAACTCAGGGCGGCGAGGAGCTGAGGGCTGGCCCCTCTCGGAACCGTCCAGATGCACAGCCTGTAGAAGGAAGTGGTGAAGCAAGTGGCGCCAACCTTCGAACTGGAACCACAAGAACAACAAGGAACGCGGACAACCCACGCAATTGATCTCCCGAGATAATAAATCTCGTTAGCAACAATGATGAGAACACTCAACAACACACTGCCCGACGTGTTGTGCAGCAACCACATGTACCCACCACGGCAGAACAGCAACAAACAAAACGCATAAAATGGAGCAATGAAGATAGCAAACATGTCATGCGCGTCTACTATAGAGCTACTTCACTAGGAACCGACTTTCAATGTATCGTAGAAGAATGCACGATGACTTCACTCGAAACGCCCCCCACCTCAACTATCTATCTGAACAGAGAATAGCAGATCAACGAGCAGCGATACTGAGAAGAAATCTGCTCCCGCAACCAATAATAGACCAAATCAAGGATGAAATCCAGGCTGAACTACAAGGCGATGAACCAGGGAATAATGATGAGCAAATAGAAGATATAGAACCCATCCCAGCAGATAATAACCTCCACCTAACGGTGGACAATAAACCGATGGAAAGTAATAACACTAATGAGGAGTCAAGCTGGATGCAAAAGTTTAATCAGCATCTGGCTGAGTATAGAGGCACATTTTTTTACTAAAGGCTACACTCACCTTCTACCTAAAAGTAACAACACCCAAGACCCTTCCCAGTATAGATCTATCACGTGTCTGCCCACACTTTACAAAATACTGTCAGCAGGAATAACCAATAAAGTCTACACATATCTGGAAACCAATAACATTCTAACAGAAGAGCAAAAAGGATGCAGAAGAAGAGCTCTAGGCTGTAAAGAGCAGATAATAATTGATTCGGTAATACTGGAGCAGGCGAGAAAGAAAAATACAAATCTCTATATGGCATATATAGACTATCAAAAGGCCTTTGATTCTATCCCCCATGACTGGCTGCTACAGATGTTGGATATATATGGCATCGATGACCGCACGATAAGGTTCCTGCAAAGTAAAATGACGACGGGGTGTATGAGGCTGTCCATAAGATCTGGTGATACTAACATCGAATCCAAAAAGATTACGATTAGAAGAGGCATCTTTTAGGGTGATTCCTTCAGCGCTCTGTGGTTTTGTCTAGCTCTGAACCCCCTATCTAATGCGCTTAAACAAACAAAGTATAGATTTACCATCAAAACAACGAATGAGGCTAAGACAATTAGTCATCTTTTCTATATAGACGACTTAAAGTTATATGCTGCCAACAAGAATCACCTTGAAACTGTCCTTAAATTGGTTCACAAAATGAGCTCCGACATAGGCATGACTTTCGGAATTAGCAAATGCCAAACTGTTACCATCGAGAGAGGCAAACTAAAGAATGCTCCCGAAGTGAGATTGGATGAGGAGACTGTATTAACATCTATGAGAGAAGACCCCGACAAATATCTAGGTATTCTCCAAACGAACAAAAAAGAGCACAAGCAGATTAAGGAGACACTTACCGAACAACTTAAAAGAAAACTACGGAATATCCTCAAAATCAAGTTAAACTCATCTAATGTAATAAAGGCTATTAATACCTATGCCATTCCAGTGATAGGGTACTCCTTCGGGATTGTTAAATGGAGTCACACAGATCTGGAAGACGTAAATAGAAAGGTTAGAGTTATGTTGACCAAACACAGGATCACCATCCTAGAGCCTCAAAAGAGCGAGTGTCACTCCCTAGGGAACTAGGCGGACAAGGCATCATGGATGCAGTAATAGTATGCAATACCCAGATTGAGTGCCTCAGGAATTACTTCTACGATGCACAATCCAACCTGCATAGAGTTGTTATAAAAGCTGACACAGAATATACCCCTCTAAATCTAAGTCAGAGGAACCACTTACACTTTCCAAATATGACCATCAACCAAGACAAAATCACACCACTACTACTTGGAGAAAGAATACATCGATAAGGATGCATCTCTCGGATGGCTGCTGAGCGGAACACTTTATTCTGAAACAGACCAGGTTGTCAGCACCAGAAACTACCAAAAATATATCCTAAAAGAACAGGTTATGACGGATAAATGTAGAAAGTGCAACAGTCAATCACACTCCTGAAGCTACACAAAATAATGCCAGATAGCAGTTAACCTTACTATCGCTATAAACCACCGCCAGTGGTAGAAAGCGAACGGGTTGAAATCTGTTGGGATAATGGTACTATAACTGATATGACAGTGGACCACAATAGACCTGACATAACCATTGCATACAAGAAAGACAAGAAAGCGCTACTGATAAATGTCGCAATTCCCAATAACCACAATACAGAGTTAAAGTACACTGAGAAAATAACCAAGTACACCAACCTGAGACGCGAAATCCAAGAAATGTTGGAGCTTTAAGCTGTTAAGGTGGTGCCGATCATCATCTCCTCCATGGGACTAATACCGAAGACTTTAAAGAACAGTATAAGGGACATATGAATACCCTGGAAGATCTACCTAACTATGCAGAAGTCGGTTATTTTTGACGCTACAAAGATAGTCCGGTCTTTCCTAGAGCAATAGGATCGTAGTCTATATCTTGCTAATAATAGCCGATCTAGACTTTAAGACCAGAGATATCTGAGAAAAAAAAAAAATAATAATAATAATAATAATAATAATGGTAAGCTGTTGCTCTGCTACTTTAGGCGACCCACCCACATGTTCAGCGTCTCCGTCCTGTTCACCATTCGCGTTATTATCGTGATTCTCATTCTCATCATCATCATGATCCTCATTATCTTCGTTGTTGTTGTCCATGTTTAGCAGTTCCCGTTCTACTTCTTGTTTGATGGTGTTAAGTCTCGCAGCTGGGATGAGATTATTTCTGATAATAACACGATATTGATCTGCCACTCTCTGCTCTGTCACCTTAATCTCTGGCTCTGTTACAGGCAGCTCTGGATAATCTCTACAGAATTCAGTATGCAGTCCTTGTCGATAGCCGATGGTCTCTCGTCCTAACTGTGTTATCCTAAAATAGATACGCGTTATTGATTCATTCATGGTCGGTGTCGATTTCATGCGTCGCGTCGTCTGGGTAATCCCGCCTGAGTGAGCGCTGGCTCAAGTTCCTGCGCAACACCCTCAACGGGCAGTATCTGGGTTCTTAGGTGACACATGTGTCGTTGTTGTGGTTGTGGAGTTGTAGCTTCTTGTGCAGCAGGGGCCCGTCTCCTCAGCACCCTGCCACCGACGTCCCGCAAGCTGTCATGTCCAGCGCCGGCTCCAGACGTGTCCTGGCGATCCCCAGGCAGCGACCTTTCTCCGAGGCTTCGGTTGATCTCCATTTTCATGGGTGTTCCCCTTTAACGCAGGTGATACGGCATTTTTTACCTACTGCCAGGTAACTCGGACCCGTGGGGACGTCAAGCCCCAAGGCAGCCGAACCAAAGTTCAACTACCCCCGTGCGGGGAAATCATGGTAACAATAATAATATCTCCAACTTGCAACCCAATTTCCAAGTACCGAGAGTTGGAGGCCAGAATGATGGGTGCCAATAATAATTTCATCAACTGGAGTTGTGCCGAAAGGCCTGCTGAGAAATATCATGAAGTTAGGGCTGACTAAAAACCTCTACAAGCTTATTCAGACGGATGACATAATTTCGATTGTGAGAATTTCCCGGAAGTTCTTTCGAAGCCCCCAAGATTAGGAACATCAGAAGCATCATTTCAAAGGACCCCATAACACGGAAAGTGCTCCAACAGAACTTAATCCCTCTGATGCGTAACCCAAACTATCTTAATTATGGCGTCCACATTGCATGCAAAAAATGATCTTTTCACCTGCTTTGTGCGATATAATTGAGGTTGTGTGCTGTCAAATATTTCTGAATAATATTGAAAATAAGAATATGCTCAACTGCAAGCACAGATGCTTGATGGAAAATAAATTGAATTAAGGAAAAATATATTAAACAAAAAATTTTCTTTTAATAAATTGTAAAGTGACATAATGTGGAAATAATATTTTGAAACTATAATATCAAAACAATAAAAAATCTTCTTGTGCCAAAACCAAGATTGCTAATTTCGGATGAAGTAAAATGAAATCATTTTTGAGTCAATTTTTGAATAATAATCTTCCTTTTCCAAAAACTGTGTGACATGATTATAATCTATCTATGTGTTGAACAATGTTTTTTTTGCTTGTTTAACTGTATAATTGTTTTACTTTCTTATACTATTAAATGTGCGAATATAAAGCTATTTTGTTCATGCGCGCTCAAAAAAAACATATCAGTAACCAGAATCATGGCAATATCCCAATCGTCATTTTACACACCTGTATTCTGGTTCGGCTGGAAATATTCCTATATGCCGAAATTGAAATTTTATATGGAAATGCGGACGGGTTTTATTTGTTTTTTTAATAAATCAGTCACATGTGGTTTTTATAAGGCATTTGGCTTTAGTATTCTATTACGATGCCTCCTTAAAATGCTGATATGGTCGCTTCGCGAAAAAGCAATATAAAACAAGCCATCATGAAGCAAATATTCTGAAATACAGCAATATTTGAATATATATAATTTATATTCTTCTGTCTTCTCTGCTTTATGAAGAATATACAATATTTTTTATATTGAATGTCTATCACGTAATTTAAAACATATATTAGTAGGTTCTTATACAATTTTTAATCAGAAATCAAATTGATTATATTCTGATCAACGAAAAATACCGCAATGCCATCAAATCGGTGAAAGCTTATCCAGGAGCAGATGTGTCTTCCGACCATAATCCATTAATTGCTAGAGTGGAACTGAAACTTAAAAATGTAACAAGACCTAATCCGAGGTGTAAAATCAATACAAGGAAATTACAAATATAGGACGTACGTGAAAAAATACAACAGAAAATACATAAAAATCTAGAGAACAGAAACGAGAAGACAGACGACATCAACCAACTATGGGAAACCTTGAGGGAATGTAAAATACAACCTTGTAAAGAAACTCTACTAAAACCTAGAAGAATGAAGAACGAATGGATGACAGATGATATCTTGGACATGATGAACGAACGAAGAACACATAAACATCGAGACAAAAGCAACTACAAAGAAATTAACAAAAACATCCGAAGAAAAATAAGGGATGCCAAAGAAAAATTCTTTTAAGAAAAGTGTCAAGAAATTGAAAGACTCCAAGAATCATTTGACTCATTCAACTTACACAAAAAAGTTAAAGAAATGGCAGGTTTAAACAAGAAACATCAGACATCTACTCTGTTGTATAAAAATGGACGAATTTTAATGACCACCGAAGAAAAATTGAACAGATGGGAAGAATATACCAAAGAGCTGTTCGATGACGAAAGATTACCACCAGTAGACCAACTTCCAACTGAAGATCAAAGGGTCCTACAATCACAAAAGAAGAAGTACTGTGCGCCATGAAAGCGATGAAGAATGGAAAAAGTCCTGGGCCAGACGAAGTACCCATTGATCTACTTAAATGTATTGACGAGGAACAGTGGTAGAACTTTTTAATAAAATCTATTCAACTGGAGCTATACCTCGGGACTGGTTAACATCAATATTCATTTGCCTACCGAAAAAACCAAATGCCAAAGAATGCAGTGATCATCGTACTATAAGCCTTATGTCACACACACTTAAGCTGTAGCTTAAAATAATTCATAAAAGAATAAGTCCAAAGTTAGAACTAGACATAAGTGAAACACAGTTCGGCTTTCGACAAGGACTGGGTACTCGGGAAGCTCTATTTGCTTTCAATGTTCTCGTTCAGAGCTGTCTGGACGTAAATCAGGATGTGTATGCTTGTTTTTTAGACTACAATAAAGCATTCGATAGAGTACGCCATGACCAATTAATGAGCGTTTTAAACTGGAGGAATAAAAATCAACGGAACGCCAGTCAACACCATCCGATATGCCGATGATACGGTGATCATTGCGGAATGCATTGAAGATCTCCAAAGATTAATGGATAAAGTGGTGAAATGCAGTAAAGACTATGGCCTAACGTTAAATGTCAAAAAAACCAAAATTTATGAGGATATCGAAACGCCCGCAAAATCACGAAATATTGATGACAAATGGGAAAAGACTGGAACAAGTCCACAAATTTACATATCTCGGCACCGTCATCACCTCAAATAATGATTATACTACCGAAATCAAAGCAAGGATTGAGAAAGCAAGAAGTACTTTTATAAAAATGAAGACAGTACTATGCTCACGAGAACTAAACGTAAAATTGAGGATGAGGCTAACAAAGTGCTATGTATTCACAACCCTGTTATATGGAACGGAAGCATGGACAATAAATGCAGCAATCCAAAACAAACTCAATGCGTTTAAAATGTGGATATATAGAAGGATGTTGAAGGTATCTTGGATTGACAAAATAACAAACGAGGAAATCTTGAGTAGAATGGGTAAACAACGGGAGGTCATAGAAACTATACAATGCAGAAAACTGCAATATCTTGGTCATATAGCCAGAGGAGTGAGATACAGTCTGCTACGTGTGATTATGCAGGGGAAGATACAGGGAAAACGCAACGTAGGAAGAAGAAGGATTTCATGGCTGCGAAACCTTCGAGATTGGTTCAACTGCACATCAAATGAACTTTTTAAAGCAGCCGCATCTATGGTCAAGGTGGCCATGATGATTGCTAAACTCCGTCGCGGAGACGGCACCTAAAGAAGAAGACACAATTTTTGATTTTTTATTACAGACACACTCAAAAATATGAATAATGGAATGTGCCCTTTAAATGGCACATTGTAACGAACAAATTTTATAGGCGGCGTAACTTTAGAAAAGGTGAGGACGTGACAACCCTGCATGACGTGGCGTAGCGGGCGCGGTGAAGGCGACATTCTGATTGGTGGATGTCGATCGAGTGGCGCGCTGCGGCGGAGTGGAGTCATGAAGTGATGTTATTAAGATGAGAGTTCTTGCTAAGATTTAAGGTAAACATATTAGTGGCTGTAATTATCATCATCATCATCATCATAAGCCTGTTTGCGTCCTCTTTCGAACATAGGCCTCCCCTAACTGGAACCATGTCCTCCTGGTATTGGCTTTCCGCATTCAATCTCTACCAGCGGTACTCTTAATGTCATCCACCCATCTCATAGGTGGTCTTCCTTGTGAACGTTTGTGCGGCCTCGGTTGCCATTGTAAGACTCTCTTCGTCCATCTATTATCCTTGAGTCGTGCTATATGGCCTGCCCATTTCCATTTTAATGTGGATATTCTTTCAATCACATAGCCCAACATACTTCTTTCCATGGCTCTTTGTGTAGTCCAAAACTTAGATGTTGATTTGGCGGTTAGTGTCATTGTCTCTGTCTCGTATGTAAACACAGGTAGCACGCACTGATCGAAGACTTTCGCTTTAATGTACATAGGAATTGTTTTGCTCTTAAGGGTATCTTTGAGTCTACCAAACGTTACCCATGCCATCGCTATTCGGCGGCTTACCTCAGCTGTCCGGTTATCTTTACCCAACATGATCTTGTCACCCAGGCAAATATACTGTTCTACATTCTTCACCGGCAACTGCTCGTTTTCTGTTGGAATATCGGTCATTATTTTGGTTTTCCCCGTGTTCAATCGCATCCCTACTTTGGCTTCTCTTAGGCTCCCCAGCATATTGGTCAGCTCTTCCAGGGTTTCCGCAATAAGTACCACATCATCTGCAAATCTCAGGTGGTTGAGTCGTTCACCATCTACATTAATTCCCTTATCTGTCCAAGTAAATCGCTTAAAGATATTCTCAAGTGCTAGAGTGAAAAGCTTCGAAGAGATAGTGTCCCCTTGTCTAACACCCCGTTCGACTTTTAGTTTCCCGGATGTGTCGTGCATTTTAATCGTTGATGTTGCTTTCAGATAGATGTATTTTATTAATTGTGTGTATCATTCATCGATTCTGCAATCTTTCATAGCGCCTATAACAGCCCACATTTCGATGATGTCAAAGGCCTTCTCGAAGTCTAGAAATGCAAGTGCAAGGGGGATTCTGTACTCCTTGCATTTTTCAATAGTTATTTTGAGGATTTGCAGATGATCATTTGTGCTGACACCCAGACCTAAATCCAGCTTGTTCTATTGGCTGATATGAGTCTAACTTTGACTCTAATCGAGTTACAATAACTCGGGTGAATAATTTGTAGATATGTGAAAGTAAACTGTTAGACCTGTAGTTATATAAATTCTCTATCTCACCTTTCATATGTAGCAGAGTTATGACTGCATTATTCCAATCCAATGCCAGATACCCCAGTTTTGAGCATCTCACGTAAGATGCCGTCCTCACCCCGAGAGTTTTGCTTTTCCATTTTCGATAGGGCGTATTTGATTTCCTCTTGTGTTATATCTGGGATTTCCTCTGATCCTACCTTAACGACCTTGGACCTTTCGGGATACATTGCAGATGTTTCTGGCTGCGCTTCTCTTGTCATAATAAAGGCCAAATAAAACGAGCTAGTAAAAAGTGTTTTTAAAAGTATTTTATTTCCAAGAGCGCCAGATGGCGCTTGGTTAATCAAAGTCACGAATAAATATTAAGAGTTGCACATCTATTTTCATTTTCATCCCTGTTAGAAAATATCTTGTGTGTGTCTTTGTAGTTTTTCCATTTTTGATCTTCAGCAAAGTTCAAATAACCCGCCTTAACTTCTCTTAGTAAAAAACCACATACGAGAGAGGACGCTAAGATAAACAAGGTTAGAAATAAATAATGTTAAGAGCTGTTCAGCTCCTTTCATCAGGTGTTTTAGAGAAATTTCGCTCTATTTTTGATTCGTTGTTATTATTATATTAGCTGGCACGCTACAGACTATAAATTAATAAGATGTGACCCTTCCCTAGTTTATTTTCTTCCAACGTTTATTTTCCTCAGATGTTGTCCATAATCAAGCGGAGCGAACTTCTCTAAATGTAAACTTAATCCGTTGCCCTCCTGTAGGATTAATGTTTGTCACGAGAAGTCTCAAAAGTGAAAGCACCGGTTGCGACGCGACCAAAATTTTACAGTTGTAATAAAAAGAAAATAAAACAAAGAGAGGAAAAATAAGCCCAATAATAAATCTAAGATATCCTACAGGTGCCGTATTTTTATGCTCTTTTTTACACTGCAGGGATCTATAATGAAGGACGCTCAGCAATGCACGAATATCAAAATTGCTGGGAGATTAATGAGATTTTTTCAACGATAATTTGTTATCATATTTATATATTTCGTCATTTAACTTGTCGCTGTTATCTGCAATCGTTTTCTTTAAAGATTTTAATGCAATTTTCTTCTTCTTCTTCAAGTGCCTATTCGTGTCGAATATTGGCGATCATCCTGGATATGATGACTTTGTTCACGGCTGCTCTAAACAGTTCGGTATTAGTTTTTGAAAACCTGTTCTTAAGTTTTAAGCCATGATATTCTCCTTCTTCCTGGTGGTCTTCTGCCATAAACTTTCCCTTGAAGGACGGACTTTAAAAGGCAATATTTGCTTCCGTTCCTCATAATATGTCCGAGGTACTCAAGCTTTCTTCTCTTGATGGTGTTCATTACTTCCAAGTCGTTCTTCATTCTCTCCATCACTGCCGTATTGGTCACTCTGTCCACCCATGGTATTATCAGCATCCTCCTGTAAAGCCACATTTCGAAAGCTTCGAATCTTCTTTGTGTTGCCTCGTTTGATGTCCATGACTCCATCCCATAGAAAAGAATCGAGAAAATATAGCATCGGAGGAGTCTGATTTTGATGTCGATGTTGAGGTTGGACTTTTAAATAGATTAACCATTTGGTTGAAGGCGGCCCTTGCTTTCTCTATTCTACACCTGAACTCCTGTGAGTGGTCCTAATAATCATTGATCATGGTTCCCAGATAGTTGTTCTCAAGGGCCTCTTTAAAAATTTCCTCCGAGTAGAGATTAAATATGAGTGATGACAGAGGATACAGCCCTGCTTAACTCCTCGAAGAATGTTTACTGTGTTGGTTTGCTCTTCCATATTAATTTTAATAGTAGCTGATTGATTCCAGTAAAAATTTCGGATGATCCTTAGATCTTTATCATCCATCCCCGTATTTATCAAGACGTCTATCATCTTTTCGTGTTTTATTCTATCGAACGCCTTCTGGTAGTCTATAAAATAGGCAAAAATATCACAGTTCATATCCCTACAGCGCTGGAACAGTACTTGTAGACAGACAAGTACATCTCTAGTACCCATGCCCTTCATAAATCCAAATTGTGTATGTGACACTCTTTCCTCGCAGATCCTATAGATTCCATGTGACTCATAATACTAATTGTTCTGTAGTCACCACATGCTTTGGCTCCCTGTTTCTTTGGTAGCATTATAAATTCAGAGATAAACCATTCTTTTGGAATGTTCCCAGTATTGTAGATGTTATTAGATGGACTTTTAGTGCTTAGTGCCAGCAAAAATCTGATTTTATGCCAAACGTGTGCGAAAACACAACATGATGCAGATGTAAACAAAGCCGCCATGGAACTTGCCGAGGTTATTTCTTTAAAAGATAAAGAAATAACTGCACTTAAATTGAGAATTGCGAACTTGGAGGCAAAAACTTCAGACGCAAGCATTATTAATTTGTGCAAAAATACGATTCAATGGAAAAAGTCTTAACAGACAAAATAAATGATTATTTAATCTGCCAAGGTCCCACAAGGTCAGAATGCCGAATCCAAAACTCTTACTGGTGGGCAGAGCGGAGTGGATATGCTAGTTGTACCTCACTCTAGTGTTGTGGTAAGACCTGATATTGCCAACCGCAGCGACCTGGAGGCTAGGAACAGGCAGCCACGGGCGTCAGTCGCCAAGAATCGCCAAGGGGATGAACAGCTCCAAGTTCTGGATGGGTCCTCCGGTATGCACGGCAAACTAATGACAGAGAAGAGGCTATCGGCCAATGGTGACAATAATTATAATAAAACCAATAACAAATACTTTTCGCAAATCCTGGTGGAGCTTACTGCTAGGCAGTCTAATGAAAATCTTGATAATGGATGGCAAGTAGTCAATCGAAAATAAAAAACAAAAAGACCTGAGCCCAAACGGGGAACCAGGGAGAATGTAAATAACTTTTTTGTGGTAGCACCTAGTCAAGAAAAAATTCAAAGGAAATTGATATTTATTTCGGGATTTGAACCAACCACCACTGACCAAAGCATCTTAGACTATCTGAAAGAAAATGGCTTTACAGACTGTTCATGCTACAAGATGAAGACCAAGAATGACGAGGTGGGAAGCTCTTTCAAACTCGCGGTTCCACCTGATGCGACAGCCGCTATCATGAAGCCTGAACTCTGGCCAAAAGGAATCATTTTCAACCATGTTTTGAACTTGCAGAGGAGTAAACTTGGCTCAGCAAATAACAAGTTAGAAGTAAACATGATTCACCACAATATCCAGTCAATTGGAAATGTGCTTGACCAACTTGAGCAGTTGGGGGACGAGCGTGAGTGTGTGGCACTGGCAGTCACGGAACACTGGAAATCGGTGGAACAACTGCGGTCATTTAGCCTGGTTGAGTATGAATTAGCTGCTCAGCATTGTAGGGACGAGGGCTGCCATGGGGGCTCTGCAATCTACATTCGGCGGGGCACAGCATGGAAGACCCATTTGGATCTCACCGAACACCTGACTGAGGACATTAATTTTGAGTGTGCCCGAGTGATCATCCTGGTTGTGTACCGAACACCTACGTCAGATCCTGAAATTTCAGGAAACTGAAATTATTCTAAGTAGTAAGTAGAGTTATTAGTGATGATGTTTTGATTTTTTTTTGCGGGAGACTTCAACATTGATCTTCTAGTTGATGGCAGAGATTCGGCGGCATTTTTATCTCTAATGAGTTCATATAACTTATTTCCATCTATAACTGAACGGACTCGAGTGAGTGCGAGGGGCGCTGGTACTTGTGTTGACAATATTTTGACCAATTGTGGATCGTCTTCAGCCAAGGTGTTATATACTCACATTTCTGTTCATACTGGTCAAAAAATTACTTTTAAATTATGTAATGATAAATCGCCTGAATTTTTGAACAAAAGATAGTTTAATGAGCAGGGCAAACATCTTTTTAAACATGCCTTTGCCGAGCAGGATTGGCAGTTGCTGTATGATGAAAGAGAGTGTGATGTTGAAGGCCAGTGGAATGCTTTTATGCATACGCTGATACCTATATTGAATAGCTATTTTCCACTTAAGAATATTAAAGTAAATAATAAGCATCGCCTAAATATGTATCGTAACACACCTAGAGTGGCTGAATGTAAGAGAGAGCTGGACATTCTTTTAGTATTGACCAGGGCTAATGAGGGTTATAGGAATGAGATTACTATGCTCAAAGGGTTGTTGGGAGTGACAATAAGGTAAAGTGTGCATGGAAAACCGTAAATGATATTAAGGGGGTTAGTAAGAGTAACATGAATGTGGGTATTCCGGGGAATACATGTCTAGTTAGTGAAAAATTAAACAATTTTATGGTCGAGGCTGCTCCTTCGCTTGTCAGCAACTTAAATTTAGTGAATTACGTCAATAGGGTCCATTATAACAATGTTTCTATGTTCTTGACACCGGTTACCCCACTGGAGGTTGGACTTATAATGACTGAACTTAAAAGCAAAAACAGTGCAGGTTTTGATGAAATCTCCACGAAGTTAATGAAGTTCTGTACGGAAGAGTTGATAAGGCCCTTAAGCTACATAATTAATAATTCTTTCACATTTGGTATCTTTCCAAATAGTCTCATACTTGCCATTGTTAGGCCACTTTTTAAAAAGGGTGATCCTGCACTTCCTGAAAAATTATCGTCTTTTGACATCGTTTTCAAAGATTTTTGAAAGAGCTATGTATGCTCGACAAATAAATTTTTCTGAGAGGTTTAATCTGATTAAATCTGGACAACATGGTTTTTTTGCGGGAAGGTCTATATCCACAGCACTTTTTGATTTTGTCAACCGGATAGTTGACTGTCTTGAGAACAAACAGGTAGCTTTTGGCTCTTTCTTAGATTTATCCAAGGCTTTTGACAGTATCGACCATGAGATTCTTCTGGATAAGCTTTATAACTATGGAGTTAGGGGTGCGCCACAAAGGTGGATTCAGTCTTATCTGTCAAACCGCACACAGAAAGTGGTGGTGTATAGGAATGGACAGCACTGCTTTTCTTCTGATAGACCTTTCGCCATGGGTGTGCCCCAGCGCAGTTTCATCGGGCCCTTTTTTATGTTACATTAATGATCTCATTAATGAGGTTTTCACTGACAGCGTTTCTATCATTAACTATGCCGATGACACAAATATGCTTGCTGTGGCACCATCTGTGGAGGGTGTGCTGGGGGTGGGAAGGCAGTGTCTTTCTGATGCTCAAAACTGGTTTAACGAGAACAGGCTCATTTTGAATGCTAATAAATCAAATTTTGTTTTTTTTAGAACTAAACCATCATCGTTAATATTCCCTGAACATGCAGTCATTCTTTCTCAGAACATAAACATATTATCAGACACAAGGTCTCTTGGAATATATTTGGATTGCTTTTTAGATTGGGGTAAGGAGGTTGACTATGTCGCTAGTAAGCTTAATAGCTACTGTTACCTGATGCGAGTCTTGAAAAATTATCTTGATGTCAGGACCCTTCTTGTGGTTTACCATGCTAACTATGGCTCAATTATGAGATTTGGTAACTTTTTTTTTGGAGGGGGGGGGGGGGGTTTGTCACATGCACACAAAGTATTTGTTATTCAGAAAAGGGACGGGGCGGGGGGGGGGGGGGGGGGGGGTTTAGGCGTCATGGTATACTTACCTTCGCTGGAATGCATGTTTATGAATGTGTTGTGTTTTTACATTTAAACAAACACCTTTTTACTAAATATTTGCCAATTCATGGACACAATACTAGATCTTTTAATTACAACATTCCATTCCACAGACTAACTTTATCTGAGCGATGCCCTGCACATGAATGTATAAAATATTATAACCAGACTTGAGCGTTGAGGGTGAGTGTGTTAAGAGGAGGCTATCGGAGTTCATAGCAGAAGTTGAGCCTTATACCGTTGCCGAGTTTTTGTCGCATCGGGCTTGATCGGTGTTGACGCTACTCTTTGAGAATTTTAATATGTCTCAGTAATTTTGTTATGTACAGTGTAATGGCTGTTATTTTAACTGTGAGATGTAATAATTTTAATATGTTGTAAGTGTTATAGTTTTTCCTTTTTTAAATTTACTTAGGACATGTGTTAATATGTTTTACATTTAAATTTTTTTTTGACACTATTAAAGACATAATGCCTTTCTTGACGTATTTTCTTAAATAAAGATATCTGACTTTGACTTTGACTTTGAATATTAAAAATGCCAGTCAGGAATGTTATGTACTCACCGTCAAGAAGCCTGAGGAATTTCGAATATACTCCATCCGGCCCTGGAGCCTTTCCTTCCCTTAGAGTATTAATGGCCGCTCTAACTTCCTCTCTCATGGTATCAAGTCCGCACTCAGCCTGGATGTGGGGGGGGGGGGGGGGGGGTTGGCTCTTCTCTCTCATCAAAAAACAACTGTTCTATATACTTTTTCCAAGTTTCTTTAATATCTTCTCTATCCACAATCAACTCTCCTGCATCATTTACAACCTTTCCCACATTTTCATTTTTGAACTTTCCTGTAACTTCTCTCACCTTCCTATGTACATTAAACTCATCGAATCTGTTTTGCAAAACTTCTTTTTCTTGGCATTTCTCATCCATTTCTTTTTGTTTGGCCTCTCGAATTTTCCTCTGTATGTCCCTTTGTATGCTTTTGTATGTTGAGGAACTGTTCTTTTGTTTTCGCCGTTCTTCCATGAGTAACAAAATTTCTTCTGTCATCCATGATTTATGTTTCGCTCTATCATTCTTCAGGTACCTATCTTGGACATTAGCTGTTGTTTCAGCAAGTAATATTATTTGTGCTTCTGTGTTATCAGTCTCCTCCGCAATTAGTCTGCATTTGTCGTTGATGTCCTTCTTTATTGGTTCCTTACTGTGTCGTTCTTAAGTTTCCTAAGATTATATTTTGGTTGTTTTTTTTAATCTTAAATTTTGTCCTATATTATCCGACAAGTGGATTGTGGTCCGACTGTTATGTTTTCACGCTTGTGAAGCTGTTTCTATATCTTCGATTTATTAAGATATAATCTATCTGGTTTCGGATGATATGGTATTTTCCGTCGTCTCTGGGAGAAGTCCAGGTGTATAGTCGTCTGTCTGGTAACTCATAGAAGGTGTTTGTTATTACTAAGTCATGTTCGGATGCAAATACACTGAGAGTTTCACCCTTACGTTTCTAACGCCAAGCCCGTGAGGTCCAATGTGTTTTCCTTCTCTTCCCTTGCCTATTTTGGCATTGAAGTCATCCATTAAGATAAGGATTTCTTGTTTAGGGAGTTTCTTTATCAGATCTTTAATCTGAGCGTAAAAGTTTTCTACTTCCTCCTCACCGTGATCAGTGGTAGGTGTATATACCTGTATTATGTTGGTGTTCACTGGTGACGTATTTAATTGTGGGAGCATGACTCTTTCGTTCATAGGCACAAAATTAGTGACGTGTATAGCAACATCCTTTCTGATAATGAATCCCACTCCGTGTTCGTACCTTCCATTAGTTGTTCCAGAATAGTATACTCTATAACTCTCCATGTCGCAGTAGCCGGAGCCGGGCCATCTCATCTCACTCACTCCCATGATCTCTATATTCAATCTTCTAATTTACAACAGCGCATTCTGAATTTTACCAGCTCTGCCCATTGTCTTCACATTCCATGTGCATATTCTCTTAATTTGCTTTGTTTGCAGTTTTTTATTATTCATGTTTCCATTCTTATTTGCTCCCCCCGGAGATCCGATCGGGTAGCTTGAAACTCCGGACTCATTTAATAAGAACATATCCATGATGTCGTACTAGGGAAAAAAGAAAATACTTGAGGTGGTTTCCCCAATTTTAATAATTTGATTTTATTTTTCTATAGACCATAGGGAGTTACTAAAATACACTCTTTGGATGTTATAGATTTTTTAGCGAAGAAATATCTTAAAATCTTGATTAGTCCACGCTAAGGTTCTAAAGATATTTGAGGTATCAAAAATCGGCCAAATTTACTTGAGTAATTCAGTATTTTGGGTTAGTTTGGGATTTATTACTTGAATTATTGCCGTGCATTTGTGGGGTAACAAAAAAAATCTCGCGGAGATAAGTCAGGCGAACGTGGAGGCCATTCAATAGCATCCCTCCTTACCTATGGGTCGGAAACCATAAAACCAAACTCTGTCTAAAATACATACTTACCATGACATGATCTGATCTTCGCGATAATGCTTATGATTTAATAATTGTTATCGTAATTAACACAAGAGAGGGATTGGAATGTGATGAGTTTCTTGGGATGTTTTCACAGTAATTCAAAATATTGTTAAAATAAAGTTTGTCATCTACACGTTAAGCATTTAGAAAATTGTCATAATTTAAAAAACCTATATTTTCTAAAAATAATTAATGAATTAAAGAGTGACCAAATTTACTTGCTTAATTTAGTAGTTAGGGTTAGTCGAACACCACTGGCTTCGATAAATTTCACTCGAATTATTATGGCGCATTTGTGGGGTGGCGAAAAAAAATATCGCGGAGATAAGTCAGGCGAACGTGGAGGTCATTCAATGGCATCCCTCCTTATCCATTGGTACGGAAACCAAAAAACCAAACATTTGCTAAAATACATCATTACAAAGACATGCTCTTGGCGATAATGCTCATGATTTAATAATTGTGATCGTAATTAATATAAGAAAGAAATTGGAATGTGATCATTTTTAAAAATAAAGTTTGATATTTACGCCTTAATGATCGTATTTAAAAATTCCCATAATTTGGAGAACTATAATATTTCTGAAAATATTCAAAGTATCAAAATGCGTCCATGGGTTAAGAGCGATCAACGCAAGCGATTGTGAAGCTTAAACTTACAACGGTCAGCAAATCTTACCATATAAATAATCGAGCGGACCATCATCAGTCCAACAGACTTTTGTCTCCCATCTGTTTTGCTCGATCATTGGGCTGCAATTCACAGGAACGCATTTTCTTGGAGTTTGAGAATACCGGCTTGGAACACGGTTGCATAAGTTCCAAGAGCAAAAGCTCATCCCTGTGGTTTCTCCATATATACCCTTTAGGACCTCTATCCGTTTTGAATAGTTTATTTTAATAAATTCTCGTATTTATTTACCAGTTCCTTCGAGAGGCTTTTTTAGGTTTTATAAAGAAGTTTTTATAAATGTGTTATGTTTGTTTTGTATGTAATATGTTTGTCTTATAAATGCTCCATACAATGCTTCTTCCTCTCTCGCACAAAAACGAAAATTTAATTCGTTCAAAAATCGACGTAAAAATTTGCATAGGTCCGTTAATATTTCATTGAATACTAATCGAAATTATCCGTCGTCAACCCGCTTTCTCACTTTCGACTCTTTAAAAGAAAATTAATAACATGAGCACGTCTTGTAAGCCCATTACCCTAAAATTTAAATGCGGTCTCAAAAATGCAAAAATTAAAAGCATTTTTAATGAAAAGTCCCGTTTTGAATGCCTAATGATCACTGCGTGGACGATCAAACAAATGGGCAGTTCAAGCAAATTAATGCTCAAGAATTAGCACGAAATTGTTCAAATTCGGCCATTGATCGGGCCAAAAATTAATTCAACTATCCTCAATAGCACGGGAGGATTGATTAAACGTTTGCTTAGAATTAAACAATGTAACAAAAAAAGGATAAAAAATATTTATGTCAATAAATATTTTGCTGCATTACTTTTTTTTATTAATTGTTTGCATGCTTGCATGGGACACTCTATGACATTTGGTGCCCTCTGAAAAGCATTTCCCTCGATACTTTGCAACAAAATGAAGCTTATTTTCCCCACATAAATTTTTAATGGAATTCGTTGGGGGGATAGATGCGGCCGAGAAAGTTGCGGGATAGTTTATGGCTGTCCGAAATAAGTAAGAAACGAATAAGGTAAGAAAACAGGCCGGAAAAGCGGACGACCAAATGGAAATGCTCCGCTCGTAAAGAGGATAATAAGGCATGTTTACGACACCTGGAAACCATAAACCTGGACCGCTCGTCCAGGTACAGGATGCTTTATTAAGTTACGGCCCGGAATAATTGATAGATAAATGTGCAGGCCAACAAATTGGATTAGGCCTGTGTCCTTGTTGTTAAATGGAATCGCCCGATAAATATTTAATTTTG
The DNA here is from genome assembly GCA_016904865.1 of Pissodes strobi. Lineage (NCBI taxonomy): Eukaryota > Metazoa > Arthropoda > Insecta > Coleoptera > Curculionidae > Pissodes > Pissodes strobi. The sequence goes on along the minus strand of MU184051.1, from coordinate 37,182 downwards.
TAATTAAAAGAATGGACCTCAATTAATCACTCGTGCGACCTTGGTCATGAAACTGTGACTATGAGCCATGTAGCTTAAGGCAAAGTTTACAGATTATTTTATTGAGTAAACTTTGCTTAAGGCCTTTTTTTATCAGCCTGGATATCACTAAAGTTTAAACTGAGGTTTAACTAGAGGCTTAAACTAAAGTTACCTAATGACCTTCATAACGTTTGGTTAAACCAGCGTTCATATCGTAAAAGGAAGAACAGCTAATCCTCACTCAATACTAACATAAATTCTTCGTAGACTGATTTAGCTAAAATACACAAAGAAGTTAAATATGAAGGAACAAATTACACATGAATTTAACAGGAAAATAAAAAATCGAAAGAAAAAAGTATTTTGAAGTCTAGAAGTGGAGCATTGCCTCATGATATTTAGCGAAAAAATATTCCTAAACTTAGTAGAAGACACAAAACAGTCGTAGGGTGCAAAAAAGGATTAAAAGGCGTAGACGAAAAAATTATAAAAGTTTAAAAACTAAACAAAGCGAAGTAAAGTAAAGGGGTAATATCAAAATAGATATAAACAAATCATTAAGAAACAAAATACAATCCAATCTTGAAGATTGGAAGACCCCGCGATATTTATAGAACTCACTAATTAATCGAAACTAGCCCATCATGAAATGAAATTACTAAAAGGCCTAAATAAAAAGAAAACAGAAAAAGAATTGACAGACGTAACTATGTCTATCAGTTGTTTTTATCTAAAATGAGGAAAATAACTTAACAAGATATATACAGAAATTAGGCATTAAAATAAAATTGAAAGAAAAACAGCAACAAAAACTAACACAAAAATATTTTTAATCTGAGGATGGATCATTGTTTCTAATTACTAGATATAGCTTGTAAAATTAAATAATAAAGCGATATTAAAATGAAGTAATATTATTCATAGACTATAGACTTAGTAAGACACAAAAGAGTTCTAGAATGCAAAAAAGATAGTTAAGCCTTTAAACAAAATAAAATTTTAAGAAACTGTTAGACTTTTAGGAGAAGACGGAAATATATAAAAACATATATAAGAAAATCATTGAGAAAAGAAAATATCTTGAAGACTGGGGGATCCAACGATATTTATGCAAAAGTCAGATGTAGCCTTTAGAAAATTAAACTAAATTAACCCAATATGAAAATAAAGTGAAGCTACTACTAAACCTAAATTAAAAAAACAATAGAAGTGATAGTAAACAAGGAAAAGGAATCGCATTTTTATTTAAAAGACTAAAAGAAACTAACAAAAAGTATACGACAATTTATCATCAAAATCAAATTAAAAGAAAAAGGAAAAACAAGAAAAAATTACACAGATATTTTAGTCTTAGGATGCATTATTGTATCTAATTACGTAAAAACATTCTACATATGGATTGTACAAAATTAAATAATAAAGCGATATGAAAATAAAGTCAAATTATTCATAGATTTAGTAGCAGACACGAAAGAGTTGTAGAATGTAAGAAAAGAATTGTTGAACTTTTAAAGAACTAAATAAAACAAAATAAAATTCCAACAAATTGTTAAAGACTTAGAAGGAAACGGAAAGACATAAAAGTAGAAATAAAAAATCATTAAGAAAAAAACATCCTGAAGACTGGGGGATTCCACGATATTTATGTAAGTCAGGTGTAGCTTTTGGAAAATTAAACCAAACTAACTCAACATGGAGCTAAAGTTGATACGAAATCTAAAAAAAACACAAAAATTAGTAGAAAACAAGAAAAATAAATGACAGACGTATGCCATTTGTTTCTAACCGATAGAGTAAAAGAAACTAACAAAAATCAAACATAAAGGCTATATAAAAAGTTAAATTGATAGAAAAAGGAAAACCGGCAACAAAAGTTTACACATAAATTAAAAAGCAAAATAACATATCGAAAATATGAGGAAAAATATTTTATATCTAAAAATGGATCATTGTCCATAATTATGTAAAAAAATTCTATATAGCTTGTGGCTTGTACAAAATTAAATAATAAGGCAACATTAAAATGAAATAAAATTTTTCACAGACACAAAATTTTGTAGAATACAAAGAAACGACTGACAGGCGTTTAAAACGCTAATTAGAAATTGCTAGACTCTTAAAAAAAACGGAAGAGTATAAGAATAGAAATAAAAAAAATTATTATTTTAAAAACTAAGCGATCTAACGATATCTATATAAAAATAAGGTGTAGTCTTTAGAAAATTAAACCAAACAAACCCAAACCAAAATAAAGTAAAGTTACTAGAAGCCTAGATAAAAAGAAAATAAAAAGTGATAGGAAGCAAGGAACGAAAAATTACAGACGTATTTACGTCAATCATTTGTCTTCATGTCAAAAAAGGAAAATACATTTAAAAGTGTAAATAAAACAAAATGAAATTCTAAGAAATTGTTAGACTTTTAGGAGAAATCAGAAAGATATAAAACTAAAAATAAGAAAATCATTAAGAAAAAAATATCTTCAAAGCTGAGGGATTCCACGATATTATGTAAAAGTCAGGTGTAGTTTTTAGAAATAAAATCAAACAAACCCAACATGAATATAAAGGAAAGTTACTGGAGGCCTAGATAAAAGAAAAATTAAAAGTGATAGAAAGCAAGAAAAAAATGTTAGACGTATCTACATTTATCATTTGTCTTAATGTAAAAAACGGAAAATAAATGTAATAAAACAAAATGAAATTCTAAGAAATTGTTAGACTTTTAAGAGAAATCGGAAAGATATAAAACTAGAAATAAGAAAATCATTAGAAAATATCTTGAAAGCTGAGGGATCCCACGATACTATGTAAAAGTCAGGTGAAGTCTTTAGAAAATTAAATCAAACAAACCTAACATGAAAATAAAGTAAAGTTACTAGAGGCCTAGATAAATGAAAAATAAAAAGTGATAGAAAGCAAGAAAAAAGATGGCAGACGTATCTACGTCTATCATTTGTCTTCATCTAAAAAAAGGAAAAGGAATTTAAAAGATTAAATAAAAACAACAATAAGAAATTGTTAGACTTTTAGGAGAAATCGGAAAGATATAAAACTAGAAATAAGATATGTAAGCTATAAATAAGAAAATCATTAAGGAAAAAATCTTGAAAGGGATCCCACGATATTATGTAAAAGTCAGTTGTGGCCTTTAAATATTTAAACCAAACTATAGCCCAACATGAAAATAAAATAAAGTTAGGTACTACTAAACTTAAATATAAGAAAACAAAAAAGTGGTAGAAAACAAGAAAAGGAATGACATGTGCCATACTTTTTTTTATCTGAAAAAGTAAAACAAATTAACAAAAACCAGACATACATCATTTAACATCAAAATAAAATTGAAAACAAAAAGGAAAAGTGGCAACAAAAACTTGCACAGGAATATTTCTACTCTGAGGATTAATCATCACATAATAAAATCCTAGATACAGCTAGTATAAAATTAAATAATAAGGCGACACGAAAATCATGTAAAATTATTCATAGACAAAGTAGAAGACAAAAAAAAGTTGTAGAATTCAGAGAAAGGATTGAGTAGTAAAACGAAATAAAATTCCAAGATATTGTTGGACTCTTAGAAATGTAAAAAGTCGGTTGTAGCATTTAAAAAGTTTAACCAAACTAATCCAACTTGGAAATAAAGCAAATTTACTAGTAAACCTAGATAAAAAAAACAAAATGGTATTAGAAAATAAGAAGACGAAATGATAGACACATATCTATATATCTTTAATTGAAAAAAGAAAAGAAATTAACAAAAAATATACTTAATATAAAAAAACGAGAAACTGTAACACACACTTACGCATCAATTTGACAGTGAACTAAAATGTTAATAAACCTTTATAATCTTAAAAAAAACTTTGAAAACATAAAACTGAAATTTTAAAAATTAGCCCATACTAATTTTATATTCAAAAAAAATAATTTGTAGACCTAGTGAAAAAAAAGACAGTGGTAAAGTGCAAACAAATGATTGACAGGATGCAGATGTAAAAGAAAAAAATTAAAATCTTACACATAAGCGAATTAAAAAAAATAGATGGAAAAGGAAAAGGAGAGTTAGCAAAACAAACATAAATTTAACAGCGAAATAAAATTGCAAGAAACTGCTAAAATCTGGAAGAATATAAAAATAAAAAATAGTTAATAAACCAAATTTCTGAAGGATTGAAGGAAGACCAATGTCGTCAATATAACGTCTCATGATATTTATGTAAAAGTACTTACATGTAACCAGTGTAGAATTAACTCAAACTAACTTAGCGTTGAATAAAAGAGTAAAGTTTTTGTACACTCTAATTAAGGGACAGAAGGATGGTAGATTGTAGAAAATCGATTGACAGATGTAGAGAGAAAAGGAAACAGTTTAAGGAAACTTACACATATGTAGGTTTTAAGAGAGAAATAAAGTTCTTTAAAAGGAAACGAAAAAGAAAAGACTAAGAAAAACTTGCATATGAATTTTGTCAAGTAACCGCTATAATCTTAGAAGAAAATAAAAGAACATAAACATTAAAAAAATCATTGAAAAACAAAGATAAAGACATGAATTTTTTTAACCAAATTCAGGTGCAGCTGCTATAGGGTACGGTTACATAACTCTCATTAACAATGAAATAAAGTTGAGTCATTCGTAGAACCAGTTAAGAGACACATATGAATTAGACAAAAAGAAAAAAAAACAAAATGCTTACACATAAATTTAACAACGAAATTAAATTTTGTAGATGGAAGAGGAAAGAAAAATAGTTTGGGTTAGTAAACCTAGACAAAAAAAATCAAAATAGTGCTAGAAAATAAGAAGAAGAAATGACAGACAAATATTATTTTCTTTATTTGAAAAAGAATAGAAATTAACAAAAATTAACAAAAAATATTCTAAAAAAAGAAAGAACTGCAACAAAAACTTACGTATAAATTTGTTAGCGAATTAAAATGTCAGTAAACTTCTATAAACTTAAAAGAAATTGTGTAAACATAACAATAAAATTTTAAAAGTTAGACGATTAGCCCATACTAGTTTGATATGCAAATAAAATAAGGTCATTTGTAGACCTAGTTAAAAAAAATACAGTGGCAAGATGCAAAAAATGGATAGACAGAATGTAGAAAGAAAACATCTTCCACATAAATTTGACAGCGAAATAAAAAAAAAATAAGATGGAAAAAGAAAAAAAGATTTAGGAAAACAAACATGAGTTTAACAGCGAAATAAAATTACAAGAAACTGCTAAAATCTGGAAGAATATAAAAATAAAAAGTAATTAATAACAAGATTTCTGAAGGACTGAGGGAAGACCAATGTCCTCAGTCAATATAACGTCTCATGATATTTATGTAAAAGTACTCAGATCTTACCGGTGTAGAAATACTCAAACTAACGTAGCGTTGAATAAAAGAGTAAAGTTTTTTGTACACTCTAGTTAAGAAACAGAAGGGTGGTAGATTGTAGAAAATGGATTGACAGATGTAGAGAAAAAAGAAAAAGTTAAAAGAAACTTACACATAGGTTTAAGAGAGAAATAAAGTTCTTTAAAAGGAAACAAAAAAGAAAATACTAAGAAATACTTGCATATGAACTTTGTCAAGTAACCGCTATAATCTTAGAAGAAAATAAAAGAACATAAACAATAAACAAAATCATTGAAAAACAAAGCTAAAGACAGAACCAATATCTTAACATGAAATTTATTTAACAAAATTCAGGTGCAGCATCTATAGGCTACGATTACATAATTCCCATTAGCAATGAAATAAGGTTGAGTCATTCGTAGATCCAGTTAAGAGACCCATCAAATAAATTAGATAAAAAGGGGGAAAAATACTTACACATAAATTTAACAACGAAATAAATTTTGTAGATGGAAAAGCAAAAAAAAAATTAGTCATAAATTTAACAGTGAAATAAAATTTGAATACAAAATTGAACATAAAAAAAATGAGAGAAACAACATATTATTTTAAAAACCGATATTTATGTAAAAAGAGTAAATTTTTAATGTTTTTATACTAATTGACCAAAAATGGTAGTTGACATCACAACCCTCGTACCTGAAAATGCTGACAGATACCATCAGGAATCACGTGGCCGAAAATGACACATGAAATCATAGCCCACCTGGCTGACATATGACGTGAAAGCCTACGTCTCTGAAAGTGACAGATGACAAGGCAACGTGTGGAAATATTGAGATTAAATTAGGGTTCTTCTCTTAAGATTTTGGGGTATAAATCGTGTCTGGGCTGTCACTAACGATTAAACAGCAACTCCTGTTATGTGTGAATATTGTTTGCCCTAACTCTGTTATTTTTTATTTTTCTTTTTCATTTAAAAATTAAAATATATGTTCAAAGTTTCGAGTATAATACGGAATTATTCATGACTCTCTGTCATTTGTCTGCCTGTCCTGTGCACAATATCGACATCTAAATTAAAGAACTGCATCTCATACGTGCACCGTATTTTTCAGGAAAAGTGCGGAGCGACTAGCAGTAAAAAATTGGCTCGAAGTTGGCAGGGCAGGCAGGACACGTGTCTCGAAGGCGGAACGCAGCCTTCTCACTGGATCCTCGCTAGACGTAGAGGCACGTGCTCCGGGTGCCAATGAGCGGGAACGTTATATTGCAAATCTCATTTGTGACAATAATTTATATGTAAATATATCCGACTTGTACGTGTTGCATTTGCTCGGAAAATTTAAATATTTGAACACATATTTCTTCAACTTAATAATTCGCTAGACTATTCCTTAGAGTGAAGATAATTTGTCTTGTTTCTGGCTTATTTAAAATTTTAAATTCGACAGACTTAATCAATAATTATGAATAACAGAAAAGCCCTAATGAAACTAAAGCAGCGTCTGCCTCGGTTAGAACTTGTATGGGTGACTGTTTTGTCAACTATGGCATGCCGAATTTGTTGGTTAAAGCAAAAAGTACAAAATAACTTCCAATTGTAAGCTTATCTGATTTCCCGAAGAAGATTATGATCATACTGGTAACACTCTGTACATTTAGATTGTTCAAAATACATTCAATCATTAAAGATCTATATAATATATAACAATGATGTCATAATATAAACTAACAATGATATCACAATATAAACCCTGTTTTGTTAAGTCCCAGATAATTGACTATTAACAATCCATTAAAATTTATTGCAGCAATTAGGATAATGATTATAGCGTTGGACTTTACCTATTTCGTCTTGGGACAGACAGTATCGTATCACACTGAATAATAATAATAATAAAGAAGTGTTTTCAGGTACTTAAGTAATCACATTTTTTTAGTGCAGTCACGACTTTCCGAGTCCACCGTCTCTTTTCGCCTTTAACAGCTGACTCCAAAGGCATTTCTCGATAGCTTTTCTCCATTGCAGCTGAATGTATTCCGACGCAGCTTCTAGTGAGAAAATCGTCTCTTTATGAAATCTTGCGCTGGATAGGTGATCTTTGAGGTCCAGAATTTTCTTGTTTTTGTTCGGAGGCGTCAGTCCTAATTGGTCCATTTTAAGGCTGTCGATATAGTAGAAGGCTTCCTCGTCTGGTTGCTTCTAAAATGAATAAAATTATATAAATAAACGCGACGCAGTATATATCTCAAGCCTTTTTTCTGTTAAACCTAGGCAGTTATATTTATAATTTTTAACTTGGGACAAATTTCTAATTTTAAATGAAATACCTACAATTTCCTAAATGCTGGAATTCCCGTTAATTTGTAGACGTTTTTCATATAGTTCACACTTGCCCCATTTTTATGAAACGCTTTGTATATTCAAAAAATATTTTTAAAGTGTGGCAGAAAATCGAAAGCACATTGAAGTGTATCAGGGTTATGTGTCATTAATTTTACGTCACACTGTATGACTTTTTGTATTAACTTCTATAAAGTTGGAATTCAGACTTTGAAGCCAATTTCATCCAGACTTTACAGTTTGAATTGAAAGTTAAAAGTTCGACTTCTAACTCGAATCCAGAGATTAAAAATTAAAGTTTTAAATTTGAGTTCAAAGTGCAAGTTGCGAGCTTAAAGTCAAACTTTAATCTTTAATATTCAGGCTTTTTAGACAAAATTCTAAAATTTAAATTTGACTTCAGTATTTAAGGTGGGAATTCAGGATTTGTGTATAAGTAAGTAACTTTTCGTGTAAACTTCATCTTCCAGTCTGAATTCTGCTTTTGAGCTCTAAGGCTAGATGTATCTCAATTCCGACTTTACAATATAAATTCAAGGTTACAGGCCTGAATTCAGGAAGCAACATCTGAATTTGAATATTAAAAAGATAGATATTAAAGCTGGAATACCCGTAAAATTCTAAACATTTTTCATACAGTTTACGCTTGCCATGTTTTTCTGAGACCTTCTGTAAATTTAAATTATGAGAGAAATTCGAAATCACATCGACGTGTCTCAGCGTTATCTACGGGAATTTCTCGTTTTGTATATAATGCGATGCTTCCAGACTTTTATGCTAGACTGCATGTTAATTTCGAAAAAGCTTAAATTGAAACTTTGAGCTTTAAAACCAAATACATCTCAATTCAGACCTCACAGTTTAAATTCAAGGACTTTTAGCTCGAATCCAAACTCAACTTTAAAGTTTTAATTCAGGAGTATAAATTGTGAGCTTAAAATTAAACTTTAATCTTTCATTCAGACTTTGGAATCAAAAGTCTGACTTCAGCGTTTGTGGATTGAATTCAGGATTTGATTTTTGAACTCAGATTTCTTGAATTTAGATTTTACAGTTTGGATTTGGTAAAACTTCGATTCTGCCGTCTGAAATCAAAGCTCTAAGACCAGATATTTCTCAATTCAGAGTTTACGGTTCAAATTCAGAGTTACAGGCCTGAATTCCGGAAGCAACGTTTGAATTTAAATTTTAAAGAATGAATTCAGAGACGAAGTATTATTTTAGATTTTAAATTCAGTACTTCTGAACCTAGATTTTTCAGAGTTCAGATGTTATAGTCAAAGTTTAGAGTTTAATTGATATCTTCAACGTTATCATCATTTTCTAAATGCTTAAAATGTCATCTGTACTCCTAAAGACTATAAGAATTTTTGTTCAGTTTGTTACATCAGAGATTAAAGTTTAAATTCTGATCCTTAATTCATAGTTAAAATTCTGATTCTAACTTCAGTATTAAACATCTGATCCTAACTTCAGAGATTTAAATCTTAGGCTTTGATTTCTGAATTTAATTTTTCCTTAATTATTGAGACGTTACGATTTTAATTCAAAGGCAAAAGAATGAATTTGAGCCCAAATCGAGAGATTAAAGTCAAAATTTAGACTATATACATTGAATTAATATTTTTAATAATGAACTCTGAAATTTCGGTATGAACAGGACTGCCTTAGTGTTAGTTGCGGAAATTTCACTCTTTCCAATGTTTTCATACTTTATACCACACTCTATATAACTTTTTGTGTTAATTTCGATAAAATTTAAATTCAGACTTTGAGCTCTGAAGCCAAAATTGTCTTAATTCAGCTTTTAGCGTTTGAATTTAAAGTTAAAAGTTGAAACTCTGAACTTGAATTCATATATTAGAATCCGAACTCATACTTTAAAGTTTTACTTTAGAGTTCAAAGCGTAGCTTAAAGTTAGACATTTTCAAACAGAATTAAAACTCTATAATTTAAATTTGGCTTCAGAGTTTAAAGTTTGAATTCAGAATTTTATTTCTGCACCTAAATTCGTTTTTTTTTTCAGTTTGAATTCACATCTTACATTCTGAAGTGATCCAGAAGAGCCGATTTGGATTATACGTCTTTGGTGTTTTCCATGTAACATTTCATGTAAACTTCGATTTTGCAATCTGAATTCAGTATTTGAGCTGTCAGACCAGATGTTTCTCAATCCAGGCTGTACAGTTTAAATTCAGAATAACAAGCCTGCATTTTTTAAATTAGGGATTAATGTTTAAATCTGACTTCTCTTAATTTATAGTTAGATATCTGAATTCAGAGACTATAATATAGTCTCTGAATATTATTCTGACTTCAGATTTAAATATTTGATATTTCCTGAATTCAGTTGATACAATTTTAATTCAAAGGTAAATGAATGGGTAAAAGTTTGAATCAAAAGAGAAAGTCAAAATCAAACTGTATGCTTTGTATTCAGAATTTTAGCAATAAATCTTTTCTGAGTTTAGAGAGTGCTGTCTAGATCCGAACTTTACATTTTGACTTCTAATTTTAGATATTGAAGTCACAGATTAAGACTAAATTTAGAGATTAAAGACGAAAATCAGGTTTTAGTCTTCTAATTCAGATATCTAACCTTTAATTCATACCAACTTTAGACATTTGAATACATGAATTAATCGTTTAAATTCCGACTCGTTTGTCGTCGGCTCGAAAGCAAGAACTAATTTGGATTATGTAATTTTTTTTTAATTCAAACTTTAAGCTCTGAAACAAAATTAATTAAGGCTTCATCTAAATTCAGTAACTGAATTCATAAAAAATTGTGAAATTATGCGATTAGGTTAAAGCTGACGAGAAATCCTTTTCGACAGTTGGATGCTTGGTTCGTCTAAAAGATTCACTACAATTTTTTAAAGAAAAATTCGGTCTCTGGTGCGATTGTTACGTTCTACGAAAAGCTCAGGGCAATTCTGCGAAACTTGATTAGTAGAAATTGCCACTTTTGCACAAGAAAAATCAAGTTACTTTCACTAAAAATTAAAGTGAGTTTAATATACGTACCTTGGTAAAAATTATAATCTTTTCATACAAAAAGGCCATTATAACCATTTTTTTCGGTTTTCGCACTTTGAACTCGTCCATCAATATAAACAAGCCGTATCCGCTAATATCGAACGGGCAACACTGTATCGAACTCCTTGAAAATTCATATTCCTCCTCCGAAAACAGCACTTTACTGCAGTTAGCTGGTCCCGAAATGCTGTTTTTGATTAGATCGCTCTCAGCTACGGCCGCCGTGAATCTCCTTTTTTTCCGGTTATTGACCGTTTTTCTAAATGCCGCGCTGAAAAATGTGTGTATTTTAGATGTCGAATGAGGCCTTGGCGCTCCTTTTGCATCCTCAGGTCGAAGATCCACGTCGTCAAATTTAGAATTATTGTCATTTGGATCCATTTTGGCACAAAGACACCGTATAACTACAGTTTATTCAATAGAATATTTGGACATTTAGACGTGTACACACAAAAAATTAAACTGGTTATATTTGAGACTCTTATCTGACAATATTTTACCTAGATTTTATTACTCTGTTTACCATTGTTTTGGTTATCAAGCCTTATGAGATAAGGTACTCTCTAGTGACGACCTTATTTCAATATTAGTCACTAATACAACCGAAGTTATATAGGATGCGCATTGCGAGAGATACATGCAGTTTTGCAAAAATTTTAAAGTTTATTTCATATTGTAAATTTTAACCCTCGAAAGTAGAAATAAGAATAAAAATAATTTTGAATTAATTTGAATGGCCAATTACCATCCAATATTATTTTCTGGGCTTAGTGTGAGTTGGCAGCTGTATTGATACAATTCTTCCATTTGTTAGATTTATTCCAGCGCAGTCACCTGTTCTAAATCTTATTTAGCAGACGATGATAGCGCCATCTGTACAGGGTGTTAGACGAAGAGTTTATATAAACATAGGTCCGCAAATGCATTGTTTTCAAAATACAGGGTGTTCAGTTTTAACAAAAAAAAAACGGCAGTGGACGTCCCTGACCTATTTCTATTTTTTATATTTATTTCAGACTAGGGAACTAAAAATACAACTTTTTTTTTTCACTGGATTATTTTCGTACATTGCTTACTTTTTAGGAAAAAAAATCTTCTTCTTCTTCTTCTTCTTATTTTAAGACAATATCTTGTTTTTCCAGCAGGCTTGATGTCCAGCTTTCGAAACATCGTTTGGGGGGTCTTCCTAGAGGTCTAGGGTTGGTTGGTTTCGCCTGTTTTGCAATTTTGGGGAGTCGATTATCAGCCATTCTGTCGACGTGGTCTTTCCATGCTCGTTTTCTTATTCTGGACCATCTTACAATGTCTGGAATATCACATTGGGCTCTGATACCTCTGCTTCTCACACTGTCTCTAAGCGTTTTGCCCGTAATTGATCTTAGCGTCTTCAGTTGTTGGGGAGTGGATGCTGCTTCTCACTCCAACACAAAGGGGGACATAACACTTGGGTTATGTCATAGAACCGTGTAACTGGTTCTGGTTAAATGTTCGAAGGACCACAGCCATAGGCTGAATTTATTGTTTCAGGAAAAGTTGCATTAACCCACATTAAACACAAAAGTCCAAATTTGATTAATTTTAATGGTAATTAATAAAAATGAAACGTCTATGTACAAAGAAAAGTTAAGTATTGGTATGATCTAGTCAAATGTTTGTCCTTAAACCTACTCTTAATAAAAATAATGTAAAATGTAAGTCTTTAGATGTTAAATCTTACTGTAAAGAGATAGATGCAGAATTCTGTGCTGTAGAGGTTTCCAGTAGGAAGGTAATAGTCACTGTGTACAGGTCTTGCTCTGGCAATAGTGTATTGTTTTTGCAATTATTTGACCAGCTCTAGGATTATTTGTCTGATAGGTTGGTGACTTCAATATAGATTTTAAGGGAAATTCAAACGTTCTGTCTGATTTAGTCTGTACAATGGACAGTTATGGTCTTTTTGCTACAGTAACGGATGATACAAGGATTTTCAATGGCTCTCGGAGCCGCATTGACAACATCTTAACAAATATAAGTCGGCATAGGTTTAGGACAGGTATTTCTGACCCGTGTCTTTCTGATCATTATGGTCAGCTCATTACTGGGCAAGTTAAAGTAGACCACATAGTGCAAAGACGTAAAATTAGAAAAATTACATCAGGAGGTATTGCGTGTTTGAGAAATGGCCTTGAATGTAGAGACTGGGATGCTTTTTGTGAGTCTGATTGTATAGAATATATGGCTGCATTTTTACTGACCAAGTGTGAGGTAGTAATTTGTGAAAGTTTCCCTTTAAGTACTGTTACTGAAAATAGGCCACCGGTGAGATGGTTTAATCACGATTTGAAAGGTTAGGGGGAGTTGTCCACAGTTAAGTTTATGTCTGACAATTCGTCAAATTCTATGTATAGAAATCTGTACAAGATATACTTTAAGTAAAAAACAGGCCTATGAACAATATATTTGTAATTCCCAAAACAAGTGTAAGGATATATGGAAAATTATAAATTCTGAAAGAAATGAGCAGCAAGAGAAACAGATTAACAATAATATATCAGTTAATGATTTTAATACATATTTTGTAGGTATCGATAGCCTCAGAAATTGTAAAGAATCTTCCTATCAATGGTGAACTGCAGAGTGCTTTATTGAAGGATATCCCAGACCTGCCACAATCGTTTGTGCTTTTGCCAGTCACAGAAAGTGATGTCATGAACGCCATTGGGTATCTTAAGAGGTTTATCAGCTGTGATATATACGATATGAATACTAATATTCTTAAACAGATAAGCCTGTATTTGGTGAGACCTTTAACTCACCTGTTTAACATGTGTATTAGTCAGGGTAAATTTCCAGACTCCTTTAAGATGGCTAGGGTAGTCCCTATATTTAAGAAGGGTGATGCGGACTTAACTGAGAATTATCGTCCAATATCTATAGTTCCTCTCTTTGGACAGATATTTGAGGTCATTATCAAGAGTAATCTAAACTCATATTTTTAAAAATGTAATATCTTACACTCCTCACAGTTTGGCTTCCGTAGGAACCATTCCATGGTTCAAGCAGTTGCCAGGGTTATGGAGGACATAATCGAGGGCCTTGAAGCAGGTGAGCATGTAAGGTTAACCTTGTGTGATCTGAGCAAGGCGTTCGACTGTGTCTCCCATCAACTTTTACTTGACAAGTTATCACGCTATGGTATCAGAGGGCTTCCCCTGAATCTTTTAAGTTCTTACTTAACATCCAGAACTCAGTGTGTTACTTTGGATGGTGAGATATCTGAAGTATGCCCTGTGGAGAGTGGAGTGCCCCAGGGATCTGTCTTGGGGCCTATACTCTTTTTAGTGTATATTAATGATCTGTTTGCATACCTTTTACCTGGCAAGGGTGTCTGCTATGCGGATGATACAACATTTGCATGTAGAGCTAAATTTCGAGAGAGTCTGAGGCGTAGAATGAATGAGAGTAAAATTAGAGTTGAGAATTGGTTTACCCAAAATTGTTTAAAACTTAATAATGATAAGACCCAGGAAATAATTTTTTCTACCACAACTGGTACTGCCTATGGCCATAGTGTTAATGTCCTGGGACTGCGCTTAAATGATCATCTAAATTGGAGTTCACATGCCTCATTCCTGATGGGTAGGCTCTCGTCCTCGCTTTTTTTGATCAGAAAGCTGAGGGTAATGGTGAGTCATTCGTTATTGACTGTTTACTATTCTTTGTTCCATTCTCACATATCCTATGCAGTTGTCTTGTGGGGTCAGTCTTCCTATGCTTCATCTATATTTAGAATGCAGAAGAGGGCTGTTCGCTTGGTTGCTGGTGCTGGTTTTCGGGACCATTGTAAACCACACTTTAATAATTTGAAAATAATGACATTACCGTCATTGTACATATTTCACCAACTTTTGGATATCCATAAAAATAAATAAAAATTTAATTTAAATTCGTCGTATCACGATTATACAACCCGTTCGGCAGAACTAATGAGACCACCAAGGTATCGATTAAAGAAATCGTCACAAAATTCTTTACAACTTCATTTTTATAACGCCCTGCCAGTATTGGTTAAAAAACTTTCATCTAACGTGTTTAAAGCTCATGTTAAAGGCTACCTCATAAAACACGCGTTTTACTCCGTTAATGAGTACATGGATGCAATCTCGAGTCCGGAATTGAATGTGATTCTTGACTGAATAATTTTTTTGTTGTCATTTCTTTTAATTAATTGTATTGTGTTATACAATAAACCAAAGAACTTAAACTGTATCTTACAAGCTAAGTATTTCGTCCTTTACATACTATATGTGTTAGGTTAGATTAGTCTTAAGTACATTTTATTGTTGTTAGTTTCTAAGTACTGTATTGATCTGCTGCAATTGTAGTCTATTATCATAGGACTCAAAAATGGCCGCTCGCTTCGATCTCGTGCTAAGTTTAAAAAATCCTTTTTTTATGACAATACTAATGGCCCAGATGAGATTTTTCAATGTTGGCATTTTCGTAAATCCCTTTTTTCCTAAATACGCACAATTTAAAAAAAAATAATATTTTTGTTATTAATTAACCGATTTTTGAAAACAAAAAAACAAGATACTTGGGAGAATCTATATTTTCCAAAAAAAATTTTATTAAGAATTTTAAATGTGTAATTTCTGTGCAATTTTACCCAAAAAATCAAAAACTGATAGACGTTGCCTGTTTTTTACATTTCTGAAATACCCGACACTGATGAAGTGAGTAATCTTCTTACCGGCAAAATTTTAGATAAGCAATTAGCGCGAGATATCTTAAACAGAGATAAGTTCGCAGAAGAAAGATACAACAATTTTTGAAGGAAAAATAGGAATATGGGATACAATTCACAAGATGAAATTAAAAACATTTAAATCATCAAATGCAAAATCTAGAACAAAACAAAACAAAAAATATTAGAAATCAGAGAAGAAAGATGTCTACTTCAGCGTTTAGTTTTAGTTTCGATGACTCGCCAAGATATTGATTTAAGAAGCGCAGTAGGAGAATATGAGTTTGGCTCAGTTCCTCGATCATTCTTTGCCGCGGATGGAAGCATTCTACTGCCTACCGATAAATATAAACTTATGCAAAAACTGGAAGAATTTTCTAAAAATGGCCCAACTCATACGCCCTTGGATCCATCATTAGTCAAACGCAGATCAGTAATTTTGGTGGACGGAATGGCTTTAGTGCAGAGTATTTTAAAATCTCCAGATATGAAGACGTGCATAGATTTTGCAAATGCCTTTATTTTAATTTTAATAGAAGTTAATCGATCCTACGATGAAGTCCATTTAATTTTTGATACATATAAGGAGAACTCATTAAAAAGTTTCACTAGGTACAAAAGACCTAAAAACTATTCTGATGTCACTTATCATGTTACAGATGGAACATTAATAAGAAATATTTCGCTCAAAGATTTTTTATCGAACTCAAAAACAAAAACGGACTCACTGAATTTCTAACCAAAAAAGTTTTAGAATATGGAAAAATAAGGCATGTTGTTATCTCACATAATAACATAACTAGCTCAAATAAGCCTCTGATAGAAAATTTATTAGGAAATGATCATGAGGAAGCCGATACAATACTAATACTTCATGGAGTTCGTGTGACCGAATATTATGGCAAAGAAATCAAAATTGTAGTTTATAGTTCCGACACAGATGTTTTCGTTCTTCTAGTTAGTTTTTATGAACGATTAGCCGAAAATATCTCTATGATAACTGGCCGTGGGAAAAAGAAAAGAGAAATTGATATAAGGAAAGTGGCTGAATCATTAAGCAGTTCACACAGAAATGCGCTTATTGGTTTTCATGCATTTACTGGTACAGATATGACAGGAAGGTTTTCAAAAATAAGTAAGGAATTTTGTGCGAAATTTTTTGAAATGGATGAGACATATAGCATATGTCTAGGTAGTAACAAATGTTCATGTAGGAAAAATCAAATGGTTTGCACCAATGCATACGGCTGCTCTGAATCTTTATGTTCCAGATTTAGCAAGTCCAATATTAGAATATTCAGATTTACTAGAGGATCGCTATGACTCAGGTAAAGTTAGGTGTAATTTAGCAATCACCAAATAGTAACAAATTAATATATTTTAGGACAAGAAGATGCGGAGGAAATTCAAATATTCCCTACCTAGGATGCTGGGTTTCTATTGTTTTCAAGCGCATCTCGTATTTGTCGAATGGAATGGAATAGCGCCTTACTTTTTTACATTCTTAGGCGTTGTTTTTGCTCCAAGCGCTAACAAACCATATATCGTTGGATGCAGAAAGAAAATCTGCACCTTTTCTGTTTAATACATTTTTGCGTATGTTTTTTTAGTGTAACTATTCAACAATTTAGGGCTTCACTTCCAACTTTCGCGATAACATTTAAGTGAAAACAGAACAATAGAACAAGGGCAGAGAGAACTTCAACAAAGTAATTTATGGCTTCAGAGATGCGACTTTAGAGCGTAATATCAGAGCAGAGCAACAAAAGGTTCAAAGGTCATTTTGTTATTATCACATTATTAAAACAAGGCAGAGCAACTACAGGCTCGAAAGCCCGTAGACCTTACGTGACTTCTACTAACTACTGACTCACTTAAGTTTTTGGTTCTTTTTCTCTTCCCACTCACTTCTTTCGAATGCATAAAGACCAATTAATACATCAACACATTATAGAGATTAGAAAATGCAACAGAAACAGCCTGAAATTCGAGCACGGTCAAAATGACCTGTCAAGCTCCAGATAAGCGTTTTAATAGCTTTCATAATACTCGAGAATGTTTTTAAGGGAAAAATAATATTAATATTTTCAAAGAGCATTAATAAATAAAATTGGTGCGACTTTTCATAACACAAGTGTTGTAAATTCGCGTTTTGCCTTCCATACTTATATGTTTGTTTCTCCACATTATATCCCGGAGATATCCTGATACCCTAGGTGCCGGTATTGTTTGTGTTCGGACTTCTTCTTTAAGGTTTCTATCTATAACTTGTGATATTAAAGCCTAGGTATTTGAAAGACATGATCTCTTCTACATTTTTACTGTAGATGGCTAACTTACACCTTCTGGTTTCTCTTGATATTGTCAGAGACTTCGTTTTCTGGACAGAGATTACCATGTTTAATTCCTTTGCAACTCTTTCGGATCTATAAAGTAGTTTCTGCAGATTGCCCTCATTTTCCGATATTATCACCGCGTCGTCAGCGTAGCAAATTATTTTAAATTCTTTCTTGCCCAGTTTATATCATTTCCTCGTGGATTTTACTTCCATGATGATCTTATCCATTAAGATATTAAAGAATATTGGGCTAAGACTATCCTCTTGCCTGATTCCTGTTGAGACTGGTATCTTGTTGGAAAGCTTATTGTTTATTTTTATAAAAGTGCTATTTACGTTGTTAATTTTTTTAATGATATCAAGGACATCGCAAAGTCTAACACTATCAAAGACTTGCGTTAGGTAAATAAGCACATAAAGGCAATTTTGTTATACTCAATGGCTTTTTCCACTATTTGTCTTAAAATGAATATTGCATCTATGGTGGATCTATTTTGTCGAAACCCCTGTTGTTCTTCACTGACGCCAGTCTGTATAATTTCTTCTGCTAGGATTTTTGTGAATACCTTTGAAGATGCGCTTAACAGACTATAATACCTCTATAATATATGGGAAAAAAGTAAAGACCATTATTACATATCACTAGAGTATATCAGAAAAAAGTGATTTTTATTTTTATAGTTCACCATAGCCTTAACGACCAGTTCGAGGTTAGCTTGGGTTAGTTGTTTTTCTTTTTATTTTAAATTTAGTCAAAAAAGCTATATTTCATAGCTCTAAAATATATTTTTTGAATAAATGCCCATAAAATTGTTTGTATACATTTGTGCATGTTAGGTCAATCCTTCATACCAGGTGCACACAAATATGGAGATTGGGTCTATAGAGCTAGGAACGAGTTTAGGAACTACCAGAAATAACGCCATCTGTAAGAACTTACCTTCAAAATGGATGGCAATAGCAAAGGATTTTAATGTAGTACCTGATTTTCCAGAGTTGTGTTGGTTTTATTTTTGTTTAATTTTTTCTTAGACAAGAAAAATCTATACACAGGTGAGAAAGAGATTAAGCCACCCTCAGATGACATTGCTCTTGGAAACATTCTTTAAAGAGAGGAAAATGAAAGTTATGGTATTATTCGGCCAAATAAGCAGAAAATTCTCAGAAAAAGGTCAGTTTTTCCCAATCGAAAGACTGCTCACACAAAAGCATCAGAGTATACAAGAGACAAGATAATGTTACAACTGAAACACTATCAGAATTAAGGCCACCTGTAAGAACTTATCTTAGGAAATAACAAAGGAATTTAATTTAGTACCTGATTTTCAAGAGTTGAATCTATACATCTTGGTTTTATTTTTGTTTCGTTTTTTCTTAGATGAAAAAATCGATACACAGATGAGGAAGAGTTTGAACAACCCTCAGATAACAGTGATCTAGAATAAAACCATCTGAAAAAAGTGATGTTAATAGTTCTGTTATTCGGCGAAACCAGCAGAAAGTACTCAGAAAAGGGTCAGTTTCCCAAACAGAAGAACTGCTCACACTAGAGGATCAGAGTACACAAGAAACCGAGCAAGAAACAGATAATGCTTCAACTGAAACACTATCAGAATTAAGTCTACCTGAAAAAACTTATCTTAAGAAATGGCTGGAAATAACAAATGAATTTGATTAAGCACCTGATTTTCCAGAGTTTGATGCTGTGCCAGAAAATTTAAAAAAACGAGCAAATTTTAATTGGTTACTTGCCAAGCTTTTTCTTAGAAAAATTACTGAGACGCAACTGAAAATGGAATTCAAAGGTTTGTTGGGTTCTTCAAGAAGTAGAATGTACAGGTCAACGTCATTTAGAATACCTCTGATAGCAGGCCCTCTAAATAGGAATAGACACTTTTAAATCAAAAATGATCTTCATCTAGTCAACAATTTGTAGATTATAGATGAAGCAAGCTGTCCTTCTTGGTGACGTCATTGAGCCTTCCATAGTCCACGCAGAATCTGGTAGTCCCATCCTTCTTGGTGACTAAGACAACAGGAGATGACCATGGACTTGATGACTCTTGAATAATTCCATCTTCAAGCATTTTATCCACTAGTGTGGTAACCTCTTGCTGCTTCGTCACTGGTAACCTCCGAGGATGCTGCCGTATGGGGTGAGCACTGCCAGTGTCGATTTTATGTTTTATGATGTTCGTTCTTCCAGTATTGCCATTTTTCCTTTCAAAGGCTGTGCTCTGCTCTTTGATAAATTGTGTAGCTCTCTTCAGTTCTTCGGAAGACAGGTGTTGCCACGACTTCTGGAAATGTTCTATGACTTCCTTAGGTGATGTTGAGGGTGTTACTTCTGTCTGCGTTTCGCAACTGGTTACCAACTGCACCGGCTCGCAAGTGGCTATTACATCTCCTTTATTGATTTTGATGGAATTGGATGATATATTTGCTATCCTTATCGGTATTTCGCCGTCGGTTTTGACTAGCGCTTTGCCTACGAGGTGTTTGCAAGGCAAATCGTGGTGTTGGATAAGTCCGATGCAGCCTCCAAAATCCTTCTCCAATTTCCCAAAAATTATCTGCTCGGTATTTCCGCTTATTCTGACAGTACATGCCGCCACTACTTTAGTCGGTGTGCCATCGTCTGTTTTGTTAAGGATGAACTCTTCGGTGCCAAACTTCAGAAGATTAAGCTTGTTGTCAAAAGAGAATCCATGTTGCCCGATGAGATCCATCCCCAAAATAAATTCGTCTTCGATGTCGGCGACTAACACTGTGTGGTGTAATTTAATTCGTCCCAGTTGAAGTTCGATATCCATTTCCCCAAGTACTTCAGCTGTCTCACCGGTAACTGTATGTAAAACTACATTCTTTGATATGGGTAGAACTTCTACTCTATTTACTCTGTTGGACCTTATCAAAGATACCGCCGCACCAGTGTCAACAGTAATTGTTATGGCTCTTCCGTTGATCTTTCCTGTAATTGTTAGACTGTCGGCGGCTTTTCCTAGGCTTTTTATGGAGACGATCCTGGGGGCTTTATCTTCTTTAGCCAACACCCGCCCCGCAATGTTGACTAATTGAAGTTTTCCTGATTTGACTTGGGGGCCCTAGCGTCTCTGGATGGAGATCTATACCGTAGTTGTACTCGGCAGTCTCTTTTGAAATGACCAGTCCTGCCACATCTATAGCACTGATTTGATGTATTTCGGTTATGTGGCCTATCTTCCATTGGCTCCCGGAATCTCGCCGTGGCCTGAAGAACTTCCGTTAATTTCTTCAAAATTTCACCCATCTCATTTAATTCACAGCTGTTTGTCGGCTTTTCTTCCTCGATGGATACGGCCCTGATTTTTGGCTAGGAGATGTTACAGGCCGCCTCGATTTCTAGCGCTCGACCCAAAGCTTCACTGCTGTTATCAAATTTGGCTAGGCGTAGCATTTTCTGAGTTTCTGGATCTCTGATACCATTCACGAAATATTGGGCAGCAAGTTCCTCTTGAAATTCCTCTGTCGCTCCCGGGTAGGCCAATTGAATGAGACGTCTAATGTCTGCCTCAAATTCTTGCAGGTTTTCACCGGGCTTCTGATGCCGTGACTTTACCTGTGCCTGATACAGTTATCTTCAGTGTTGGTCTCCAAATCGTCTCTCCAGGACAGCTACAAGTATGTCATATTTCCCTTGTTGGCTGATGGGAATGGTCTGCAGTAGTTCCAAGGCAGATCCACGAAGCGCTACCACTAGTGATGTAGCCATTTCTTCATTATTCCAACCGTTGGCAACAGCAGCGGCTTCAAATTGTCTTTTGTACATTGTCCAGGATGTTTGACCGTTGTACGTTGGAGGTTTGATGTTTTGTCCTGAGGCGAATGCCCTCTCGGTGGGTGCTTGGTGTTTTAGTTTGGAAACTTCTGCTTGTAGATTCTTCATATTTTTCTGTACGTCTCCTACTTCTTTTTGTACAGTTACAACTTCTTTTTGTATATTGTTTATTTCTTTTTCAAATTTCTCATTTTGCCCGTCCAATATTTTCTGTAATTTTCCTTGCTCGCCTACAATTACATCCAGCATCCATTTCTGCAGCTGTTCCTGTTCTGCTTGCCTTCTACCTTCAGCCTCTTCCCGTTTCGCTTGCCTTTTATCTTCTTGATCTTGTAAAATTTTCTGAAGCCGGTCCTGCTCTGCTTGCCTTCTACGTTCATCCTGTTCCCGTTCCGCTTGTCTTTTATCTTCTTGATCTTGCAAAATTTTCTGAAGCCGGTCGCCCTGTTCTTTTTGCCTTTTATCTTCCTGGTCTTTTAAAATTTTCTGAAGCTGGTCCTGTTCTATTTGCTTTTTACGTTCATCCTCTTCCCGATCCGCTCGCCTCTCAGCATTTAAATTATCCATAAAATCGGCCAACATTTTATTTATTTGTTCCATTTCTGCCGCTTGTTGCCTCGTATTGACCATAGAATTTTATAAAATTTTCACAGAATCCACCAACCAAACGGTCTCGTTGACTTACTTGTACCCTTTTCTTTCCTCGAAAAATACTTCACAAGTCCGGTCCTTTCACAATCCAACTTCTGACACCAAATGTTACGTTTTTCCCGTGGGTTCTTAACAGAATTACAACTTTGCTATTTTCAACTAATACTCTCTTTATTCACTACCACTGTATACAATTTAAAACTCTATACTACTCTTATAACTTTACCACTAATATCTATTCAACACTCAATGATTAACTGAACTGAACTGACTAACATTCGCCTTAGGTCTGCTTATATATAATCTCAAATCTATCACGAATATTCGGGAAGTATTCCGAGGCCACTCTATATGATCTCGACGAGGCCATCGAGATAATTCCAGTCCAGCGATCCTGAAACTTCGCGACCGGCCGGGCGATGAGTCATACAGACAAAGAAGCGAGGGGCACGGCGCGGCGGCGGCGGCTAGTTCTATAGGGTAGCACAAAAACGTTCGGATGGTTGTTAGTCGTGACAATATTATATATAAAACATTTTTTTGTAAGTAAATCACATTCATAGAAGTTTTTATTTTTAGAAGATTGTTAGACTGATATATAATACAGAAAAACACTGGTTATTAGAAAAAATCCAAATTAGCTATGTCGTACTTTTTGAAATCCTATATTAATAATGTTGTCGGATGCAAGGATATGTTATTAATAAACTAGATAATTTTAGGTTTGAAAGTTTATAAAAATCACAGCCAAATTTGAAAAAAATCTCTTTAATAGTATTTTACAATTATTAATGGCAACATAAAAAATATATAACAGTCTAAAAACTATAGTTACTCCTGCAACGTTTATTACACTTTGTAGTTATTATGAACAACACTATATTTTACAAAACACATTCAAATAATTATAATACTATTGAACAACGACTTGAAAGAAACTCGGCAATAATATAGGATTTAATTTAACAAATTTTTGCTTTACAGTTATTATTTATTTTTTCCTTTCATTTCATTTCGCCGAGTTTCTGTGTAAATAATTAATCTATCAATTGGCAAGTTTTTGGCGCTCTTATTCAACATAGAAGATGGAGGACCCTGAAACGATTATTATTTGTATAGAAAAAACACGTTATTTCCAAATAGTCCTGTCGATTTATTATTACCTGTCGATTTTGATCTCTGCCCTCTGCTTCGTGCAATTTTCTTTGCCGATTTACTTCCACTTTGGTATTCTTTTATTGTGTTTTCTAAAAATAAGAAATAAAATTTCAAATATTATATAAAATAACGATAACATGTTTTGACATTAGTATTCGATATCATATAGTCCGAACCAATAACTAACCCCTTGAAACTCATTTTTTTCTAATGAAAAATGTCAGTCAAAACAATTTGATTAAAGGTAGTCAAAATATGAATTTATAATACATTTTTAAATTGAGAAGATATTAAAATTAAAGTATAAACATGCAATTTCAACTATTATAGAGGCATACAAAAAATTTGTCTGATTAAATTACTCATAATTTATTGCCTGCAATAGTGAATACTCGAAAAATAATAGTAACAATAATAATAATAATACTAATAATAATAAGAAGCTTTATTGTCAAAAAATTTCACAATTTATAGACAAATATAGAGCTAAAGTACAAAACATATAAAAACCCAAATAGAAACTTTACAGAACTTTATACAATTGTACAAATTGTACGAAGTCAAAATATTACATAACATATTAAATATCAAAATATTTAACCATTTAACCCTTCGTTAGGCGCGTGGCGTTTTGTCACTAGATTGGTCGCGCGGGCTACAGTAGTAGCCCATTTTAATTTTGACTAATCTTACATCTAAAAATAAAAATAAAACAAATTTTGTTTTAGACAAGTTAATTATGTTATATTAACACAGGAAATACAACATTAAAAAGAAATATTGATCTTTTGGCGTTAGAAAACAAAATATAAAAAAATTGTCATTTCAAGGCATACAATATATATTATAATACATTAATATACTAAAAGACAACATTATTTTATTTATAAATATAAACATAACAAAATATATGCTAAAATAATATAAAAAAACAGATACCAAAATTTAAACTGCAACAAAAAACATAACCTATACTGCACGAAAAATGAAATACAAAGTAGCAAAAAAGGTACAAAGTTTTAATCCGTCAGGCAGCTAACACAGACTTCTCTATAGTGTTCTTTGCACACCAGGCGATTACATTTGACACATGTTATTGTTGTAGATTTTATTTCTTGTGAAAATGTCGAACACTATTATTTGGCCTAACAGGCACTTCTGATGCCAGTTCTTCTAGACCCAACAATTCTCGTGCACGTCTTCTTGTTGATATCGGTAAGACCGCCAAAGTAGATCTATATCCTAATTGCATTGTGTAGTTTGGTCTTTACCAACAAAGAAATTTTCACCGGGTTCTCTTCTTCCTCATCTTCTGAAGAAGCCTCTTGTTCTGAGGCAGAATTATGATCGCTCTGAGTTAAAATATTTTCTTCAAACTCGTCTGAATCTTCAGCATCGGCATTTTCTTCCTCCCCACTCGAAACTTCTTCAAACCATTTCAACAAAAGCTCTGGATCGTTTGTTTTTTCCACACGTCTTTTTTTAGCCAGCGACATGATGTTTTTGCTTATCTCTGGGTCTAAAAATGTCAGTAAATTATTAAAATATAAATACTACATTAAGTACTAGGTGTTACTTACCAGAATCTTTTTTTAAAACGAAAAAATTAGGGAAACACTAATAAGATACTTTTATAAAAAATGTTACAACTTTGGTCGCGTGGGCTACACTCGTAGCCCAGTGACATTAATCTTCAAATATCTCGAACAGCCGTGCTTTATAGCGAGTGGGTGTTTACTGACTGTTAGAATAATGTTAAAACTACAGCTACTGAAAGGCGTGCGAATATACCTTCTCCCACCGCTTAATAATCTTGCTTCAAATTAGAGTGGGCTACAACTGTAGCCCACGCGACTATGGAAGGGTTAAACATCAAATACTAAACACTAAACATCAAACATTAAACCAGTGTGTAAGATGCTCATATAAAAAAGTCGTTTACTGCGTATAAGGCTATCTTTAGTAAGTATGATTTCAAAGCTCTGCAAAATGCGGGAAAAGATTTTATTGACTTCATTTCAAATGGCAGATAATTGTGCATTTTTTGCATTGTACAGTATAGAGCTTTTAACTAACTCTGAGCGTGGGGGTTGTCAGATAAAGATCATGCTCCGTATTCTTAAGTGGGTAGTTGTGACCCGGCGTTTCTGAAATAGCACATACGTGCTTGCGGATTAAGCAAACAAATTCAAATGTGAATAAGGAAGGAAGAGTTAATATTTTAAATCTTTTAAAGAAATTCTGGCAGTGAGTTCTACTGTTTAGTCTCAGTGAGTATCGAACAGCTCTCTTTTGAAGATTGAAAATACGCTCAAATTGAGTCGCACAACACGTACCCCAGAATGGAAGGGCGTATCGAAAGTGAGACCCAAAAAGGGCATAATAGACTGTTCTAGAAGTTGACAAGTTAAGCTCCCTGGAAATCGTTCTTAGCGCAAAACAGGCAGAACTTAATCTTTTTGATAAGGCATCGATGTGCAAGTCCCACTTTAAATGGTTGTCCACAACAAGCCCCAAGAATTTCACAAATTTAACGACGTTAAGTGGTGTTATTAAGTACAAAAGATTGAAACGCACTTTTATATGACAAAACTTCAGTTTAGAAACGTTGAGGCACATGATTTAATGGTGATTATGTCACTAGATACAGTTCTGTGAAGGACCGTAATATCCGGGTTGCTCCAAGTGAAATAAGTATCATCCTCAAAGAGACAGACTTTACCGTTAATGTCCAGACAAGCAATGTCGTTGATAAACAGCAGAAACAAAATAGGGCCTAGTACTGAACTTTGGGGTACTCCACAATCTATTGGCTTGCAAGAAGACATCGACGTATCAACTCTCACAAGCTGACTTCTGTTGTTAAGATACGACTTCAACCATTCGAGAGGCACTCCTCTGAATCCGTAGTACTGCAATTTGTTGATTAAGATTTTATGATTTACACAATCGAAAGCTTTAGAGAAATCACAGAAAATTGTTGCTGTAGAGTGATGATTGTTCAGGTTGGAGTATACATAATTAAAGACGGAAAACATAGCATCATTTTGTGCATTTGTTACTTAAAAATCCAAAGTATTTTATATTTAGGGAGAAAAGATAGAAGCCTTTTTTTAACCAATCTTTCAATGATCTTTGATAATATGGAAAGGAGTGCAATTGGGCGATGGTTCGAAGTTTGGTCTTTATCTCCTCCTTTATGCAAAGGAATAATTACTGCCGCCTTAAGACAGTTTGGAAAAACCCAATTTTGGCATGACTTGTTAATTAAAGTAGTAACATGATTTGATGTGTATTCCGGCAGATTTGAGAACATTTTCAGAGTAAGCCCATCAGTCCCAGATGAGGATTTGTTTTTAATGTCTTTAATTGTACTGCGAAGCTCAGCAAATGCTACAGGCGAGGCGTAAAGAAGAAACTGTGGACATTCACATTAGCATTAGAAATATATGAGAGTGGATCATGAAAAGGAGTTATGGTGTTCATTAAGTCACATTTACAATGTAATTGTTTAGGTTGGTTAGGTTCTCAAGTGAATTAGCGATTGTGTCAGATGAAGAAGTCTTATTCCTTAAGTCATTCACAATAGACCATGATTCTTTAGCAACGTTACCCGATTTAGCCAGCCTCTCATTATAATAAATGTCATTGGCAGTTTTTATAGTCTTATGATAGACTTTTCTGTAAAGTTTCACGTAATCATGGAAGAAGACGCTGTCCGAGTATTTTTTTAGGGAAAATAATGAACGCATGTTCTTTCCAGATGTGCGTAAGCCTTTAGTTGCTGTTTAATTTTGATAGGCCTAAGAGGAAAGGATTTAAAATCAGAGCAGATAAAGTTTTTATAAATCTAGAACATTCGGTATCGACATCATCAGAGAGGACAACCCAGTCAGTTGTCAAACATAGGTGCTTGAAATTTAGAAAATTTTTGTCCGAAAAAACACATAACGTACAATTTGCGTGAGGCAATTTTGCATTTGGATTTTACCGAAAATTCTGTTAATACTGCCTCATGATCAGAGAAGCCCGAGTTAAAGACAGCACAGTCAACGAATTCTGGATCAAAGGATGACATGACATAGTCTATAGTAGTAGAACTAGTTTTAGTGCTTCTATTTGGAGAGTTAATGTAATAAAGAGAACAATAAAAAAAAGGAGAATTTATAACCGTTACGCCACTGGAAGGACGTTATTATCTTCCTCTACATGACACCATGGGCGCCCGCAGTGTTTTAAAATAATTTAATAGTAATATTTTAACATAGATACTACATTTGAGTTTTTAGTCTTTAACGACATCAGTAAAAAAGACCCTGTTTTGTGAGACCCGTTGGGCAGCCAAATATAAATCGTTGAGCATTCTTGCTCAAAAATTTAATACCATATTTAAAACTTTTCGATATAAAAACCACCGTCTATACATACTCTAATATATCTATAGACGGTGTAAAAAGTAGAGAAATTGTTATGAACTCTAGTACTACAAAAGAGCAGCTCAGTTATGGGCTGCTATAAATTCACATGGTACGGTGGCAAGTAAGTATTTAAACAGCTTAGAACCAGTGGCGAATACGTTACCAGATATTTCAATTATTTTTATAGATGTTCACCAGGACATAAATTTAATTACTATCACTTGCGTAAAACATCTCTTAGAAGTTGATACAGGTTTTAATACGTTATCTACTTGTGAGGCGAGATTTTAGATCGCCCTGAATTGAAGCAGATGCATTCTCGGACCAATCAGAATAATCGGGTTCCAGAATTCAAAAGAGTAATGTTAACTTCACGCATAACCCTCCTCTTGCTTCGCTCACGCCGAAGCGCAACCAAGCAAAACTAACCCAAGCTAACCCAAATTTACAAAAAGAAACAAACATAACCTTAAAAAAATATAAAAAAACATCCCTCGTTACCGACGGGAATCGAACCCGGGCCGTCCTTACCGCAAGTATAAAATCTGGCCACTGTACCACGAGACCTCTTGAGAGCATTTCACTGGACCGTAAAGACGTGGGAAATTCTGATGAAGCAAAGTGCGCACGTCTGGAATCCGATTGTTTTGATTGATCCGCATCATGTTTCAATTCAGAGAGATCCAAATTCTCGCACTTGTGAGTAAATCACGGATTTGCGGGCAACAAATTCGCAGATCTAATTATTATGAATCCGATTAAACTAAAAATTATTTCAAAAAATTTATATTCCATATTTAGACCAATTGGTTCTTGCCTTAAAAATAAAGTTTTCAGAGGAGCATAAAATCGGATTCTCGTTGTTTAATATATTGCCAAAAAATATAAAATACTTTGATATCAAACCTTTTGCACTTAAGGTGGGATATCTCTACAACTTGGAAAGCGAGTTAAATATTTGGGGAGAACATTTATCTCAATCTCAAATAGAAAAGGCATAGCCATTGGAGATCTTATTGGTCATTGTAAATTTTTTCCTGCTATCAAAGATAGCTGCGTGCATCTACTTACTTGTTGAGCTAGCATTGGTAAGTATCCATCATAATCGAATAGTAAATATTTCAAGTTTTAACAATGAAATACTCTACCAAGTTTGCCAGAGTAACAGAAGGCTGATTTTTAGTTTACAGTAAAATACACTTACCTACTATTAATTATTAGATATTTTGTTCCCTTTGTTGAGATTTTACATCATGTTTCTTTTGTGTTCATAACTTATTTTGCTCCTTACACAGGTTCTGTAATATTTTTTCTTAATTTTCCGATATTCAAAAAAATAAATGTTATATGAAATACAACAAAAACTTTTCTATTTTGCCCCCTCTGAAAAAAAATCCTGCGGGCGCCCATGCATGACACATGTTTATAGAAAACTGTAAAAATAACTATTGCGTCACATTTGGGGCTTCGAACATGCGCATTAGCTGAGGTCGTGACAGTTTAAATTGATATTGGCAACACTGCAGTCATCGACCACATGGCCGATGTTTCAAATATATTTAGCTCTTTGAGTTGGTTATTTTCAATCTATTAATTATTTGTTGGCAAGATAAAGCCATAATCAAAGTAATGTCGTGGGTAACGCAAACAGAGATGCCCCGGATGCTCCTTGCTGAAGGTAGAAAATGTTTGGGGGGCCACGCTAAATTTTCACCCAATATAAATCAAAATATATAGTAACTGAAAGGCACGTAAACAATAGAATAAATATTTTAAATAAAAGTGAAATAAAATTTTCAAACGACTAACCAGATTATCAGCGGTTGATTTTTTAAAGAAATTCGATTTTTTATGATGGAAGTTGAAAAAAGAGTATATCGGACAAGAAAAAAAGAGTATAAATTATTTGATGTTCCAAAAGAGTATAATACTCTTAAAAAGAGTATATCTGGTCAGCCTAGGTCAACTAAAAAATTGATAAGAACTACGCAATAACATACCGGATGTATATTATATAGATAATATTAGATTGTCCATAGTTGTCAACTTATTTACGTTCATAGATGGCGAACTCGGTTTTATCTCGCTGGTCTATATGCCCGGCATGGTTAATGTGTGTATCGTTTTGGATTGATCAATTGAGGGCTTCGCAGACTCGCTGGAATCGCAATTCACCTTAGGCGATGGGGCCCAGGATATAGATCACGAGGCAACCATAGAGAGAAACTACAGAGAAATA
Source organism: Pissodes strobi (assembly GCA_016904865.1). Taxonomy (NCBI): domain Eukaryota; kingdom Metazoa; phylum Arthropoda; class Insecta; order Coleoptera; family Curculionidae; genus Pissodes; species Pissodes strobi. The sequence goes on along the minus strand of MU184051.1, from coordinate 7,064 downwards.
CTAACTTACGAAAACGAATACCAAAACGACGAAACACAACCAACCAACACCGCAGAAATTGCGCAAATTATTGTCCAATTAAACCCGAAAAAAGCACCCCACATACCAAACAGAGCACTAAAAAACTTACCAGAAACAGCCTTACTCAAATTCACTTACATCATAAACACAATACTATCACTAAAACACTTTCCAAAATCCTGGAAAAAAGCAAAAATCATACTCATTCCAAAACCACACAAAAATTTGATCTTTCGTCAAAACTGGCGACCTATTAGCTTGCTCTCATCACTGAGCAAGCTGACGGAGAAGGTTATGCTGGAAAGATTGAACACACACATAACACAAAACAATCTGTTCCCAGATGAACAATTTGGGTTTAGAAAACACCGAGCTCCAACTAGTCAGACTTGTTGAGGAGGTGACTAGAGGACTACAAAGACGGGCATCGTCCGGAGTTGTAGTCCTTGACGTCGAAAAAGCCTTCGACAAAGTCTGGCATGAGGGACTCATTCACAAACTAGACAGACTACACAAAATACCAGCGCCACTAACTCAACTCATAGCATCATTCCTCAAACACAGATCCTTCACTACACAATTAAACACGCACTATCCACCACAAGGCGCATAGAGGCAGGAGTCCCCCAAGGTTCTCCTCTGTCGCCTACACTATACTCATTATACACAACATACATACCTAGACACCCAAACACCAAACTCTCCATATACGCTGACGACACATGCATATTCTCAATAAACAACAATCACATAAAACTCAAAAACCACGTACAGCAACACTTAGACTCCATATACGAATGGGCAGAAACTTGGAATATTAAAATTAATGAAGATAAAACCCAGGCCATGCTCATAATAACTAAACGCAATAAACCTATTCCAAATTTAAATTTACAAAATTCAGTAATAAGATGGTCTGATTCTCTTAAATATCTAGGGGTAACTCTATACAGTAAACTCACTTTCCAGAAACATGTTTAAGCAAAAGTAAACGAAGGTATTGCAGCCAAACAAGCTTTCTATCCATTAATAAACAGAAAAAGTAAAATGTCACTAAAGAATAAGCTAAATGCTCTATAATCAGATAATAAAGCCCAAAATTCTATATGGAGCCATAGTATACACACATGCTTGCAAAACAACAAAGAAAAAACTACAAACATTCCAAAACAAATCACTTAGACAAATTGTGAACGCACCTTGGTACGTTCGCAATGCAGACATTCACAACGATCTCAAAATAGACACAATCAACAGCTACTTGGCAGGCAAACACACAATATTCTTAGAACAAGTACGCAATCATACAAATCCAATCATAAGAACACTATTCAGTAGAATCACACACCCAAACAGAACAGTACACAAAAGTCTACTACTCCCACCAGAACACTAAATCACACACACAATAGACAAAGAAAAAATCAAAAAACCCAAAAAAATAATATCAATATCAATATCATTCTTATCTTCAAAATTTTCAAAATTTCAAAATTTTCAAAATTTTCAAAATTTTTTCAAAATTTCTAAAAGGTTCGTGCTTTTTCATAAAATCAAAAATCTCAAAACTCCAAAAATTTTCAAAAATTTCAAACTAAAAATTATCAAAAATCTCTCAAATTTTTAATTTCAAAAATCACTAACATACAAGAATGATGTAAATAACAGCTGGGGACGAGAGCATCGCTGATGCCCTAGGCCGGGTGTCCGCCTAAAAACGGGGGTGTACAGGCGTTAAGGGACTGCACGGGGTAGCTCGCCGTATGGGCTCCATGCATAGAAGTAGGGTCAGGGGGTAACACCCCGCGTATCACGTGCAGTTCTTTTCTCGGGTGGCCGATTTGGACTTGCGGAGAAATCTGCAAAAACCAAATCGATCAGCCTCGCCTTGGTGTCTACAGCAATTCTCTCGTCTGCTCAAATCGCAAAAACAAACAACACTCGCTTCATCACTAACGGCTCCAAGGCGATCCTACTACCAACAACGATCCATCAAATCCAACAACGCACGTCAAGATCAAGGAAGAAACATAAACCACTAACTAGAAGACACACAAGATCCACAACAGTGCAAGAGTGCCTAGTGCACTAGCACAATGGAACATCACAATTACGGAACGGATCAATTGAGGGGGAGAGCAAGACCCTATAGTCGTGACTATACGATCTGGCTCTTCTCTGCCGATTGATCAATCTAAAACGAAACCATGCCGGGCATATAGAGCCAGCGGGACATACATTCACAATTTTACGAATTTTTTTAGGTCCCGAGAAATACTAGACTCTGGAGATCGCGGAGGGGAGGGCAGCCTAAATCTCTGATCTCTGACCGTTGACTTCGGTCGCATTCGGATATAATCGGCTTGCCGCGCCATATTCAAAATCAGAATCAAGGCATATTTGTTGTAATATGTATTGAATGCAGTGGAATTTATTCGTGGAAACACATGCAAGCTGCTGTATATCCACTATAATACGGCTTTTGTTAAATATATCCTGGTTTTTAGTTAGATAAAGCAAAATATATCGTAGAAAGTGCTGACAAAGTACAGGCACGTATTACAACAAGTAATATTTCAGTTTTCGCATGGCCCTCCGCTCGCTTCGCTCGCTACGGGGGCTCAGGGAAAGGAAACTGACCAAGTGCTGCTAACCCAAACTAACCCAATACATACCCAAAATCAAGAAAAAAACTGTTTAGAAACATAACCTTAAAAATAAAATAAAAAAACACAACGGGGTTTGAACCCGGGCCGCCGAAGTGAGACCTAGCCATCTAGACCTCTCGACCACGAGGGCTCTTGCGGCAAACTGTTTGCATCGCGAAGACATGGCGCGAATGCAAGCGCCGCCACCTACACTAGACGGCACTGGAGTCTACGGTAAGGTGCAGTGACCAAGTCACTGTACGGTAAGCCTTAAAACATTATGACCCTGCTAGCCACATGCGATCCGTCAGCCGGGGTATTATTATGGCTTTGCATGGCCCTCCTCTCACTTCGCTCGCTACGGGGGCTCAATCAACACGAACTAACCAAAACTAACCCAAGGCTAACTCAAACTAACCCAACTGTTTTTTTATTAATTTACCTTTTTTCTTAATTTTGGGTTAGTTGGGGTTAGTTTTGGTTAGCACTTGGTTAGTTCTTGTTGATTGAGCCCCCGTAGCGAGCGAAGCGAGCGGAGGGCCATGCAAAGCCATAATAATACCCCGGCTGACGGATCGCATGTGGCTAAATTCAGGGTCATAATGTTTTAATGCGTACGGTAAGGGATCACGGGATTACGCTGGCCGTCAGCTATCGCTAGAGTCTAATCCGAGAAATGGGACCGTATTAATAAAAAAAAATGCAATATGCGGTGATGGGGATTGTACATAATAGAGTACGATTAGTCAACAGACAGTCAACTAGTGTTGTAAATACTCGGATGATTGTGAAACTCGAATCATTCGAATTCGAATGAAAGTAATACTCGGATTAATTCATTCGAATTAATACTCGAACTTCATTATTTGCTTTCCTTTCAGCATCGACCATGTGTAATAATTGGTCGATGCTGCAGTGTTGGAAAATATATTTGAACCAGCATTAATTTCGCGAATATTATATAATCCATAAT
>MU184050.1:127207-155565 GCA_016904865.1 Pissodes strobi | reverse complement strand
GCTCCAGACTTTGTACTTCGGTGTTCTCCAGCCTGGGGGAGGACGATGGGATTTGATGGGCCACATCCCGTGGCAACTCGGAATGGCGGGGGCGTCACTCCCCGCTTGCTTTCAAATTCCGTGATCTTGTTTCTATACATAGTGTTTTCTTCTTCCAAGACGGCTATCGTTGTCAACACGCTTTCCTGAATTTTTATACGTTCTTCTAAGTCTAGGTTAAGTTTAACTATAGTATGATTGAGCTGTTGATTTATTTCTTTTAATTCCTCCTGACTGAATAATTCAATTTTATTTTGTTCAATTGCTACCTCCATTTCTCTATTTTTTTTCTCACTTAATTGAGAGTTTATATTAATTACTGATTTATTTTCATCTTTTATGGACAGTAGTTGAGTAACAAGTGTTTTACATTTAATATCTTCTCAGTGTAGATCAGCTTTTATTAATTTTAACTCCTCCTTTGCAGTTCTTAAATGGTCATATTGCTTATTTCCTTCTGACTGTTTTTTCTTTAGATCGTCGATAATTTTCTGTAAATCGTCAATTTTCTTACATTTTTGTTCTAGGTCAAATCTAAAATGCTCCTCAGTTTCCAAGGCAGCATTTTCGTTAGCTATGGAATTTCGTTGTAGCCGTTTTATAAATTGATTTTTATGGTTTATTTCCTCCGTAAGTTCCTCTATAATACATTGAAGTTCTCTTATTTCATCGTTTTCAAGGTCCGAATTATTCTCGCCAATATTTGTACATTTTTTACTACAATATATTCTGTGGCCTATTACATTTTTAAATTGTCGCCTTTCCACACAACTTTTATGGAGAACTTGTTTGCAACCTATGCAGTAATAACTGGTTAATTCTTTTCTTTTGCAGCATCCGAAAAATTCGTCTTTATCCATCTTATATTCCGTTTTAATAGCTATTTTTCCTTTTAGACGCGAAAAAATGTGTATACGCTCTTTTAAATCTTTTCGTCATACGCTCCCAAAAATAGCTGTTTTACGGACTCAATTAAGTCCGTAAAATGCTTCTTTTTCGGCTTAGTCCCTAAAAGTCGTCATGGCAACCTTTACGGACTATTCCAAAATTCCTGGATATGTCTAAATGTCAAATTTCGAAAGACATGACAAAATTATCAAATAGTTGCTACGATATCAATTTCTAAGCTAACTTTATCGAACATTATGATTTCAAAAATTATGGTAAATTTGCAAATTTAAGCGTTCTGAAGAATTGTAAAAAGCGTATAACAAAATTTTCGGAGCGTATGATGGAAAATAGTGTTTGTCACACGTACCTAAATGAAGTTTTTCAGGACTCGTCTGCTATTCCGGAAACAGCAATGATTCGTCCTGAAAAACTTCATTTTTGGTACTTGTAACAAAAATAACTATTTTAGAACGTATTACTGCCAAAAAATAGCAAGTTGGTCGTGATCTAGTTAATTAAAAACAAACAAAGTTGTTTGGACCCGAAAAAAACGAGTGCTTCGCAAAAAATAAAAGAGAAATCGTCCTTCATCTTGGCTGATAAGAATTTTGAATCAGTTTATCTGTTAAAACTTTTTTTGTCTCCGAGTTTATATTTTTAATAACTGTGTATTTATATTAAACGATTCGTTAAATTTATTCTCTTACAAATAAGTCCTTTCTATTTACTCAATTTTAATGCAAGTAACATCACACCAACTAGCACTGGTAGACACTTAACGAAAAATTCAAGTTTTTTGGTTCAATATTACACCTGAAATCTAACATTTAAACGGGAGCACATTTTACATGTTAACCAACACGGTTGACGTCAGGCACATAATTAGAGGAGAGTAAGTCAGGAGTGCTCACCTGGACGCTTCTCTGTAGCACTAAGAAAATTAACAGTGTTGTCAGGCCATCTTACACCCTACCATAAATAATACTAAGTTGCTCAATTTGCTTGAACATTGGTTTATTATAATTTTGGAATTGGAAAAATTAATTTGTCCTTTCAATTCAACATTTCAGAAAACCCTTCGGAACTTTTGTATTGGCTATTTTGAATTTGTTCAAACAGATTGCTTAAAGGGATGGAAAACTATAGTAAAAACACTGAAAAACCTCTACAACTTCTAACTATTGAAAGGTAAGCGAAAAACTTACTAAGTAAATCGTTGACGTACAGATCTCGGTTAGGTCAATATTCAAACTGTGTAATAAAAAGACTGCTATATTTAATTTACATTTTCTAAATATATATATATTATAATTTATTCAGGCAATCTATTTAAAATTTAATCGGTCAGACTGCTGACGAGTGATATAAAATACATCGCGAACACGTTACGTTAAATACAAATCAGCGACCGCTAACCGTCTGTATAAACATACTGCCTTATATGTGGTAAATACAGCCTGAATAAACCATAGGATTAATTAAAAAAGATTAGACTAAGTATATATAACGTTTTTTTATCTGGACACATAGCAAATACTAAAGAAATATTTTATTAGTATAATGCTTTTTAACTATAAGATAAGATTCACTCTCCGCGGCGGCACGTCAACGGTATGCCTCCTTCGCAGCGCGAAAACTAGCAGGATATTGGCAGGCGACCTTTGACTGGTCGAATTTCTAGGAAAGCTGGCCATAATAAGGTTTACCAGAAATAAGATATAAAAGTTATTAAGTATTACACGTTTAAAATATCGTGTTTTAGACAGAGAATTGTTGAATGTTTGGCTCATCATCTATATTTATATATAGGGTGTATCAATTATCACCAACGATAAAAATCATGTATAAAAATCATTTTGTATATTTTTAAACCGTTTTAAAAAATGATTTTGAAAATTAAGGGCTCCTTCGTTGTAAAAAAAATTATTTTTTTGCAACGGTTAATTCAGGAGTCTCACGAGCAAGATGAATTGGACGACAGAAACGCGTTGATGAGGGCCTGCAATTTTGCCATACAAGTATTTCAGAGTTATCGCTATTTTTTAAAATTATTCTAATAGGTATCAAACTAGTAAAAAATATAGAAGCATCACTGCAGCTGTTGTTCAAAAACACTTGCTTATATTCTGAGTGTCCCAAGGTACCTAATCAAAGCCATATTTACAAATTAAAACTAACTTATAAATTATATCTGCTGATTCAGCCAAAATATTTATTACCTCTTTTTGTTACAACATCAGTCTTGCACCAGTATGGTGCAATAATGATTCTACCGAAATTTAAGCTTCAGTTTCACTTACTACAATATTATTGGATTAGGGGGTGGGCAAAAATAATCGATTATTCGATTCACTTTTAAGAAATTATTGATGAATCAACTATAGTTCAAGTCGGAAATAATAGTCAGTGACTCATTTTTAGTTTTAAGGCGCGCCTCGCGGGGTAAGAGAAGAGAGAAGGAAATTCCAGCGGCGGATACAGTTGCTTTGTAAATTAATATGTTATAATAACTATATAATAGAATAGTAATAAGTAAACTTAGGCAAATATCCACTTAAATAAAGTTTATGCACATAAATATGCATGATTTTAGTCTAAAATATGCAAAAAAACGTATATTCAAAAAAGCAACAAAATTGTACTACAAACAAATAGTAAAATATTCATTAAGGCTAGGAAAAAAAGAGTCATGGATGATAAGGGGTTTTTCTTATCATAAAATACCATATTGAAAGTTGCATCGAAAGTTTACATCAAACATCAATAAAACTTTAAGTTTACTACTCGTTATCGGAGGTTCCCAAGCGGTAACCCATCCAAGTACTAATCACGCCCGACGTTGCTTAACTTCAGCGATCGAACGAGAACTGGCATTTTAAACGGCATTATAAGATCCTTTACACAAATAGTGCACTATATAAAAATCGGCCTTTCCTATTGGCCGATCCGCATGGCCTTCTGCTCGCTTCGCTCGCTACGGGGGCTCAAGGAAAGGAAACTAACCAGGTGCTAACCCAAACTAACCCAAGACATACCCAAAATCAAGGAAAAAACTGTTTAGAAACATAATCTTAAAAATAATAATAAAAAAAAGCAACGGGGTTTGAACCCGGGCCGTCCAGGTGAGACCCAGTTGTCTAAACATCTACACCAAGAGACCTCTTGATAGAAATCGTTTGCATCACGAAGACATATTGTAATACGAGATGGATCAACCAATAGGAGAGGTCGATTTTTACATAGTGCATTATTTGTGTAAAGGATCTTAAAAAGCTTTTCAACGTGCTATGGTCCTTACCTGTGCATTTTAGCATGTTCATAGAATAAAAACAAAAACATTCGCATTTATAATATTAGTTAGCATTCTTTAATAATACGTACTGGCAGCTTCGGAGCGGATTAATTCACTGCACAAATTCGACACGAAAATCTAATGCCACCAGGAATAACATCAACATATGAACACAGGATATTTACCTTATAATCTTGGGCCGACATCCTTTGATTTGGGACAATCAATAACCAGCTTTTTCAAATTTTACCGCTTTAAGCGTCTGGGCATCTGAATAATACTTTTGACAGTTCGTATAATTAAAAATAATAATATGCTTTTTTATCGTATAAAATCCGTTTGAAACGATTTTAAATGGCAAAATTGTATATAGTACTGTCCTAGCGGCTAGAATCGGTTTACACATTTACTTTCCATTTGCCGAGATTTATCTTCATACCGCCGCGTAAGAAGTTTACACATCAAAAACTCAAGGGCATTCAAGATCAAATTACCTCAATGTCATTCAAGGTAAAAGACACCACAAAACAGTCCCAAGGACCTTCAAGGTCATACATGCTTGGAGCAATCCCAAGGTCATATGCGCGACCTTCAAGAAAACCTCAAGGACATTCAAGGTAAAATGTCAAGGACATTCAAGGTGAAATTAGGTCAATGTCGTTCAAGGTCGAATACACTTAAGACCAAGTGAGCGGGGTTTATCTCAAAGTCACCGGTGGGGGTGAGGGGGCAAAAAGTTGGAGGGGGAGAATTGAGGCCGCCTAAAGCACTCTACTTAATTCACTGTATACTTTCGACACGAAAATCTACAAAGCTTGTTCTTTTACCAGCTACTCATCTTGGGCCGACATCCTTTGATTTGGGAAGGTCAATAACCAAATTTTGCAAATTTTAGAAGAGGGCTATGACTCAATATTGTTTTAAACGTCTGGACATCTGAATAATACTTTTGACAGTTCGTTTAATTTAAAATAATAATATGCTTTTTTATCATCTAAAATCCGTTTTAAAATGATTTTAAATGACACAATTGTATAAAAATCACAAAATTCGGACTTTTTAGGACGATAGCCGTAGCTTCGGACGAATTTGTCGTGGATTTTGAAGCGAAAATTAATTTTAAATTCAACCGTCCATTAAAAAAAAAACAAACTTATAGATGGAAAATTATAGAAGAGGGCCATGACTGAATATTGTTTTAAAAGTCTGGGCATCTGAATAATACCTTTGACGGTTCGTTTAATTTAAAATATGCTTTTATATCATCTAAAATCCGTTTAAAACCGATTTAAATGGCCAAATTGTATAAAAATCCTTCACCGGCTTATAATGTCACAATCGGTTTACACATTTTCCCCCATTTACCGAGATTTACCCTCATACCGCCGCGTAAGATGTTTACACATCAAAAATGTGCAGATATGAAAACCGAAAAAATTACCCTTCACTTTTAGATGGGAAAATCTATTAACATAATATAATTATAGTCAAAAGCGATCTTATCGTGCGGGTCCAAAGGTCACAATTTTCAGTAAAAACTTCATTTGTGGCAGATTTTGCGTGTAAAATCTGTCAAAGTAATGACATTTAATGAAAAATAATAAAAAATAAAAAATAAATAAATAAATAAATAATAAATAAAAATGTGACCTTTGGACCCGCACGATAAGACCGCTTTTGACTACAGCCATAACGTTACTGTAATATTTTTAACCTGTTCTGATTCTGTTTAGCCCGTTTTGGCTATTTCTAGTCACTTTTAGTTAGTCGTTCAAACAACTTTCCGTTAGTTCCAACTTATTGATGTGTAAACATCTTACGCGGCAGTATGAGGGCAAATCTCGGCAAATGGGACGAAAATGTGTAAACCCATTCTAGCCGCTAGGGCGGTATTATATCCAATTTGCCATTTAAAATAATTTTAAATGGATTTTAGATGATAAAAAAGCATATTTTATATTAAACGAACAGTCAAAATTATTATTTATTAATTATTATATTCGCAGTGTATTTGGATCCATAGCACAGCTTATTTTTAATGGACGGTTGAACTTAAAATGAATTTTCGCTTCAAAATCCACGACAAATTCGTCAGAAGCCACGGCTATCGTCCTAAAAAGTCCAAATTTTCGGGTTTTTATATAATTTTGTCATTTAAAATCGTTTTTAAACGGATTTTAGATGATAAAAGAGCATATTATTATTTTAAATTAAACGAACTGTCAAAAGTATTATTCAGATGCCCAGACGTTTAAAACAATATTGAGTCATAGCCCTCTTCTAAAATTTGCAAAATTTGGTTATTGACTTTCCCAAATCTAAGGATGTCGGCCCACGATTACTAGGTAAATAAGCTGTGTCCATATATTGATGTTATTCCTGATGGCATTGGTTTATCGTGTCGAATTTGTGCAGTGAATTAATCCACTCCGAAGCTGCCAGTAAGTATTATAAAATAATCCTAACTAATATTACAGATGCGAATGTGTTTGTTTGTTTGTTTCTTAAGCTTTCACGCATAAACTGTTCCGATCATCATGAAATTTTGTACAAATATTTTCAAGAGTATAGTAAAGAACATAGGACACTTTTAGCTTTTATCCGAGGCTTCGTTCGCGTTGATTTTTTATTATTTTAAACTTGGTTATTAAACCTAATTTTTATCCTATGACCAAGGTAAAACGCAACAATGGCCATAGCATGTTAAAAATGCCAGTTCTCGTCCGATCACGAAGTTAAGCAACGACGGGCGGGGATAGTGCTTGGATGGGTGACCGCTCGGGAACACAACGTGCTGCTGTCGTTTTTTACAACCGATGTCGTTAGAGGATATGTTTACACATCAGTGTCTCGACTACTACCAGACAAGCTCAATTTTTTTTTAGTCATTTGAACTGATTCCGATACGTTATAATCAAATTTAATATTTTGTTTTGATTAGTTTTAACTTACTTTAATTTTTGCAATCTATTCCGATACGGTTTAGCCCGTTTTGGTGCTTTTGGTTACTTGTGATTAGTTTTCGTTAGTCATTCAATCAGCTTTCGGTTAGCTTTAGTTAGTTTTAAATTATTTTAGTAATTTGAACCGGTTACGATACGTTATGGTTAATTTTAGTTAGTCGGCAAAATTCGGTTAATTCAGGTTCATTTCACCTTATAAGCTTAATATTTTTAATCCGTTCTGATATGTTTTAGCCCATTTTGGTGCTTTTGGTTACTTTTGGTTAGTCGTTCACTTTCGGCTAATTTCAGTTAGTTTTAATTTATTTTAGTTATTTGAACCGGGTCCAAAACGTTATAACCAATTTTAGTGTTTTTGGTTAGTCACCAAAATAAGGTTAATTTGAATTAGTTTCATATTACTTCAATATTTTTAGTTTTTTAGATACGTTTTAGCCCGTTTTGGTGCTTTTAGTTACTTTTGGTTAGCTTTGGTTGGTTATTCAATCAATTTTCGGTTACTTTCAGTAACTTTCAATTTATTTGAGCCATTTGAACCGGTTCCGATACGTTAAAACAATTTAAACGTTTTTGGTTAATAATGTAGGTCGTCGCAAAAATTCGGCTAATTTGGGTTAGTTACTTATTTTATTCTTATTTGTTCCTATACGTCTTAGTCCATTTTGGTTACTCTTGATTAGTTTTGGTTCAACATCTTTTGGTTAAGTTTAGTTAGTTTTAATTTATTTTAGTCATTTGAACCGGATTCGATACGTCATATCCAATTTTGATGTTCTTGGTTAACTTTAGTTAGTCGCCAAAATTCGGTTAATTGTTAGTTTCAACTTGTTTTAGCCCCTTTTGATGCCTTTGGTTACTTTTGGTCCATTTTGGTTAGTCGTTCAATCAACTTTAGGTTAATTTCAGTTAATTTTAATTTATTTTAATCATTTGAACCAGTTCCGTTACACTATAACCAATTTTAGGGTTTTTGGTTAGTCTCCAAAATTCGGTAAATTTAAGTTAGTTTTAACTTAGTTCAATATTTTAAATCTATTTCGATGCGTTTTAGCCCGTTTTGATGGTTTTAGTTACCTACTATTGGTTAGTCGTTCAGTCAAGTCTCAGTAAAGTTCAGTTAGTTTTAATATATCTTAGCCATTTGAACCGGTTCCGGTACGTTATAAGCAATTTTAATTTGGGTTAATTTTAACTTACTTCAATATTTTTAATCTATTTCGATATGTTTTACCCGTTTTGGTGCTCTTAGTTACTTTTGGTTAGTTTTCATTAGACATTCAATCACCTTTCGATATCATAAGCAATTATAATGCTTTTGGTTAGTCACCTAAATTCGGTTAATTTGGGTAAGTTTTAACTTACTTCAATCTTTTTAATCTATTTCGATATGTTTTAGCCCGTTTTGGTGCTTTTAGTTATTTTTGGATATTTTCAATCGTTTTTCGGTTACTTCCAATTAGTTCCAATTTATTTTAGTAATTTGAACCGGTTCCGATACGTTATAAGCAATTTTAATGTTTTTGGTTAGTTTTGGTTAGTCACTAAAATTCGGTTAATTTGGATTAGTTTTAACTTACTTCAATATTTTAAATCTATTTCGATACGTTTTAGCCCGTTTTGGTGCTTTTCATTAGTTTTGGATAGTCGTTCAATACAATTTCGGTTAGTTTCAGTTAGTTCCAATTTATTTTAGTAATTAGAACTGATTCCGATACGTTACAATCAATTTTAGTTTAAATAAACAAGCTAACACGATCTCTCACGGGTACGACGTCATGAATGTGGCAAATGTAGCATGCATTTTTTCACGATTTGAGGCCCTATTTAGGAAAACAGAAACATTTTCAATGTTAAAACAAAACGATAACCTAAACCCGCAAGCGCGACTATGCAACAGATCTCTCACAGGGTACATGCTCGTTTACTGTTGCAACGTTGCCACCTCCGCCCGACGGTCGTAAAATATCAGTATATTTACGACCGTCGATCGCGAACCTCTGTTAAAGTACAGCTGCTTCAAATGCTCCGCGTAACGCGCGTATACGGGCCACAATGAATTTGGCAGCGGTGCACGTTTTGTGCCGGAACTCTGTGTCCGCATTTAGAATAAGCGGCGTTTTGCGAGCATTTCATACCAGATTTATTGTTAAATATTAAATATTACTTTAAGCCGCTCACGTTGGTCTGTTTTCGAACGAGTGACTGACGTCACTGACTATTATTTCCGTCTCAAGGTATAATCGATTAATATTTCAGAAAATATCGAATATTTCGATTATATCGGTTATTTTGATTAGTCCATGATATCGATTACTTGCATTAATCGGATATTTCGATTAATCGATTATATCGATTAATCGAGAATAATCGATTATTACAGATAATCTAACATTGATTGATTATTACTTTTAATAATCGCCCAGCCTTAATTGAATAATATATTTTTGGCCTCCAAAACTTTGTCCTACGAAGGATATGTTGCAATTTTTTGTCCCTCTTACGTTTTGATAATTTTATACAGATGCTTAGACAAATTAGCTTCTACAATTATTAGAGCTAATATTTCATCAGCATTTAACTCTAAATGTAAATTATTTTGATTGTTTTTGTTTTCAAAAATTTTGAAGTTTTGAGAACTTTCGATGCGGGTTAGTTACCACCAGTGGCGGCTATTCAGCGGAAGTAGGGGAAGTGCCACTTCCTCAAGAAAATGTAATTTAAAAAAATACAATTAATTCATTCATCAGTAAAATAATATATTTTAAGATTCAATGATAAAATTTTCTTAGTTTAGGAATAATCTGTTTCCCGTTACCCCCCTAATAACTAATAATTCAATTATTTTCAAATATTAAAATCAAAGCTTCATGAAACAAGAACGAGAATCTCGCCACCTGCACATTGCCCGTTAACACCACTATCGAATAACACAGAGGTGAACCCACATGAAAATGTCTATTTCTTTTCGCGTACGCGCCGATAGCAGTGACAATCTCATTATCATTTGTGTAGACCTTTAAGGAAGAGGCATCGCTCGAGAGCCGTCGAGTCATCAAAAGTATAAGCGCAACTAGTTGGTTGCCATGACCCATGACAACGATGACGTCGTAATGGTCGTACATTTGTTTGGTTTGCAATTATTGGAAGAGCTGGCGTGTAGCACTTCCTTTCTCAGATCAACGCGAAAGCACGTTGTTTCGTTTATTGGGAGTTTATTAGGGGACATTCCGCCGTGAATTCTTGGAATTATTTTTTATTTACATTCCACGGTTGATACATTATAGTATTATACAAGAGATATTTTCTATATATTCTAGTTTTAGTGTGTTTTTCGTAGACATGTGATTGGCAACAAATCATTTTGTTGCTAATACAATATGAATATATTTTATTTTTTTATGCTTTACCTAAAAAATACCGGTAATAATTACTAAATAATTTTGGCAGTTTGGGCGTGGACCCCAAAAATTGTGGCGCTGTTCCTTCTATCGATGTCGGTAGCTCTTCCCCACTTTTCAAAGACGCGAGCCGCCACTGGTTACCACATGATCTGTAGCTCATTTAAGCGGCATAAGTTAACTTCTGTGGTGTTGAATTTTCTGGGAGTGGTTTTGTTCTCCGTCTTTTGGACCGCTCACTACACTCACTGAACGCTATACTGTTTTGCGTCCTTTTACAATATATATATTTTTTATTTTACAACAGTTGTAAGCCAATTTTTATTTTTTTTCTAAAAACCTCTCTTTGATCCTAATTGATTGATTCCACTGAGAAATATATTTATAGAAAAAAGTATTGCAAGTCGACCTAAACTCATTAGGAAAGTCTTGATATCATCTTAATTTAGATATTTTTAATTTCAATTTAAGACATTTTGCATTATTACTTTGGTCGGGAAAGCTTTGAAGTATTTCAAACAATTGCCTATACGTTATAGTTAAATAACTTCGATCTGAAGCAAAGAAATAAAAGATAATGAAAGCTTTATTCTTGTATGGCTAGAACAAGTTTTTTTTTCATATATATATTTCATAAATATATATATTTTTTACTTTTCCTTAATCATTAAAATTAAAAATCACCAGTCTTCCCAATCATTAAAATAAAAAATCACCGTAATCTCCTGGACTATCGTATTAAAAAGGGAAAAAATTCATTTTTTAAGTAAATTAGGTAATTTCTTGAATATTTCCAAATGTATGCAATTATAAAATAAGTATTTTAATAAATACACAGTAAAAATATTGTGCGAACCCTTTAACCAATTTCCAAATCCCCCAAAACACCAAAATTTAATTAAATATAAAAAATGGAGCAAATTCGAGCAAGATTTTCTTCTTCATCTCTTTTGTCAGAATCGTAATGTATATATTACAGTATATTTGTAGTCGAAAATATGGTGAAATCATTAACAAAAAAAATTTTATTAGTTATATCACGAACTTGTAATTGTGATTTGATAAATATATCAATCTTTTTCATTTTAATTCATCAGCGCTATGCAATAAGCAGAAAATCTTTTAAATATTAGTTATTACATACCTTGAGTATTGTTATCAATAACTAATTAAAAAAGTTAATAGATTTTTGAAACAGCCAGTTGAATAAAGACTATCAAAATATTTATTTGGTGAAAATAATAACGCTAATAAAAAACTATAACGTAAGTTTGACAGGGCGCTGCAAACGATTCAAAAGATATCAATTGTTTTTTCCAAAGCCAACTAGAGTACGAAGAGTGTTATAAATAATTTCGTCATAAATTTTATTAAAAATACCGCACACGAAAATATAGTTTCTTGAAATTCAACCTGTGTGCGGCGAGTCCGCCAATCGTTACCCCAGCAACCAAGCAAAACACTACGATTCCTTTGTAGCGCTCGCTGAACACGCACATCAAAGTTGCCGCCGCCGTTGAGTGGTCCTTCTTATCGTATAGTTAATGTTCGGTGCCGGTATAAATATGAAATATACACGAAATCCTGAACTTGATGTACAGGTAATAATTATATAAAATAGTATTCACATTCATACTACTTTTTATTTTTCATATTTTTTGCAAATCATCTAGCACATTGCATTAAGATAATTTTATTAACTTCAGTTCTAATAAATAAAATACAAAAAAATACCACGGAAAACATTTAACCTTGGAGTGAGACAAACTGTTGGAATATTTCTAGTATATGGGGATCCAAATCTTGGGTAAACAGCAGTGTTTCTAATGTGGAACTGTATTTCTGAACTTGTTCATGATGCTAAAAAAGAATGAATGGAAAATTATTGCATATATTTACTCAGGGAATTGTTTTGCTTAAGTGCATTCAGGACTATTAATCTTGGTTGATTTAAGTGCAACCCACAGACTGGAGGACTGTCAAAGGACGATTGAATTTGAAAGTAGAGTTGCAACGGTTACGGCTACGGTTTTTGATATTATACGGTTAACGGTAACCGTATATTTTTCATGATTATTATACGGTTTCTACCGAAAGACTAAATACGGCCCTGGTAAATTCCACAATAGCACAGGTCGCACAGACGGGCAAAATCGAAAAAAGCTGGCCAAAACCTAATATGTTAACGAATCTCATGAAAATTAAACAATATTGTTTAAACAAGAAAAAAGACTAATTTCTAAGACTACTGTATAATTTTAAAATTATACAGGGTCCACCAAATATCCGTACCGATCGTTTTCTAAAAAGGTCAAAAGTAATAAAATTGGATGAAGGTTCTATATTAAATTCCCCATTTAAAAATTTAATTTTCACCATTCTGCAGCTTCTGGTTTTCTTGAAAGTACTAAAAGGTAGCTTTTTTATTTCAAATTGGACGATATGTATTTCTTATAAAATTGTACAATTAATTTATGGAACAGTATGATGCGGAATGTGTATCTCTACTGCTAAATGATTAAACACTATAAATAATCCAAAATACAAATTTATTAAACACAGCTTTATTTATATTTGCATTAATACACACTGAAGGAAAAAATTTAAAAAAATTACAGAAAATCAGAAGCATCATCAGAATCCTCGCTTGACAAGTCTACATTAAAATTAGAAAGTGATGTTACTTTCGGAGGCAAACTTAAAGCCTCTTTCTCGAAATATTTAGAGCTACATTTACGAAGTTTTCTAATTGTTGATATGATTGGATCTGAACATAAAAGAAGTCTATTAAATATGTCTTCCAAAGTCTCCTTTCGGGAGCATTTGCGAGCAATGCCTTTCCTATATCCTTTTATATTCCTATTTACAGCTTCTTCGCTTAGCTGCTGGCCAATAGGAATTAAAAGTAACTTTATTATATCACTTGATTCTGGCATCTAAATCGTCATTGTTTTCAAATTTTTGTTTGTACTGAGTGAACCCCGAGCTCCCATCACAACCCCATTTACATATTAACGTTAAAAAATTAATTTTCTGATAAACACTGCAAAAATATCACTTTGCACTTTTACAATACGGCTTACTGTGGTCAATTAATGCTTGCAACTCTACTTCAGCATGCGTCTCTTTGATTGTTATGGTTGTACGTCCTGGATAGCAATGTTTCTTAGCCTCCTGAATCTTGTAAGATAGGAATCTCATTTTATCTGCACTTCTTACTACTTCATATTGATGTCTAGTTAGTTAGTTTTGCCTCAACTAAAACCGATAGAGTCCGTTCTCCAGAAAGTTCCTCTACTTTGTCTTATCTTTCCTTGAATATTTTTGAGCTCTGGTTGGGGTCGAAAAATGAACTTCCTTTAACTACTGTGGCTGCGTTAATATTTCCCTCTGATCGAAGATTTATTTGGGCCGCATACATAAGTTAGTTTGGATCGAACTTCCTCGACCTTTCTTCGTTTTGATAGTTCACTACTTTGTAAAAAGTCTACTAAAGGACGACCACCTGATGACAGTAGTGCTGGTACTGCTGATTTCTTGAACATTGGAAGCATAACATCAGTGTCTAGCTATTTCTTATTTTGTGTAAAAAATCTTTCCTTCTAATATTGTGCAGATTTAAATTTTACTTTAAAGTCCGAAGTAAAATGAGAAAGCTTGTGTTTAATGATACTACTGGCCGTATCTTCAGGGCATTGGCTAGAGGTGATTATATAAGCTAAAAGATGATGGCATCTCTCTTCAAATTTTGCTAACTGGCAAGCCAGCAGCATCTCCGAGAGATATCTTCTATTTAGCACAAGGTTTTCTTCTCTATTGAAGTTCTGCGATCCTATAATAAACTGGAAAATAAAAAAAATACAATACATATTAATATTCGGCAATAAATGTGTGTACGTAATGATTATGATTAATTTTGTTTAGAAATGATATTCATCAATCTTAATATGCATTATTTATTGATGAATATCATTTAGACGAGAAAAAAAGATCAATCGCTAATATGAAATCTTGGAAACTCTCCTGTATTTTTTTTCCGACACTGCAAACTTAAGGCACTTTAAGGCATTTAAAAATAAAAACGTGCGTCACGCGTTTGGTTGATGGTACGACGTAATACGCGTGAGGTACCTTTAAGGTAGGGATGCATTAATAACACGTGTCGACACGATATGTGTTAATAATGTGTCCGTGCCTTTGTCTGCTTCTAGTGTATTTAAATAGCAATTAAAACGACACAACGCACTTTTTCCCGTGATGTGAGTTAACGTGACAGCACGTAAGCTCACCTGATGTGACAATAGTAGTCTTTTTCGGCTTTTATGGGTGTGTACAACTGTCTTAAATTTAAAATAGATCGATTTACATTTGCTGAAAATAGGCGAACGTGTTAGCGAAAGGAGTTGGCAGGTTTTAAGTGCATTTTGGCCCTCTGTAGAATTCGCTGAATTTTTTATATGTTGTAGCTGATGTCAAGATAAGACTTTCTTACCATTGCGCCAAAGTCCTAACTATACTGGGTGTATGAGAAAAATGGGTCCGAAAGTTACAATATTTATGTTTTAATAATATAATTTTCATAACTAATACATGTTTCAGGCAAATTGAAATACTAATATAACCATGTAAAATTAGTTTTATCAATAAATTGAATCAGTTTCTTATAACTAAGTATATTATATACAGTGTACAACAAGTAGAAGTGAGAACAAAATACAATCAATCAACCATCAAGTTTCAAGTTTTGCTGTTGCAAGTAAAAGTAGGTATTAGACTACTTCCAAGAGTTTCCTTCCTATTTCTAAAAATAACAAAAATTATGTTGGTACACATAGCCGTTTTTAATTTTTCTCCAGTGGGTACCTCCCTAGGTACTTTCAGAAGAACTAACTATTTTTATTCATTCTTTGTAAAAACTTTAGGTACATTTTCTTTTAATTAGAACATTTTTTTTTTGTTTACACCTACAGGGTTGATTCCATTTAAATATAAGAAAAATGGACGTAATAATTTTACCCACCTACATAATGACCCAAAATAGATTTAAACAATTCTACAAGCCGCGCACATTATGATATTCTGGCTCTAATAAAACAAACATTTTGAAAAGTTGGCTGTGATTCGAGATTGACAACTCCGGAAAACTAATAGACCATTTTTAGTTATTTAGTTATTTGACAGCTTGAATGCAAGATAATTATTTAGAAGTTCAATTTGTGTGTTTTTTGTCGAATAGTCGTTGTTTTAAGTTTTTCTACTTTAAAAATGCCCAATTGTTTCGTGTGTGACGTAAGATTTCCAATAAGAAGTAGGTTCGGGAGACTTGTGTATAAACCTAATCAAGAAATTAACCAAAACAGGAGACGCAGAGATCTGGCAGTTCTACATCGAAGTAGATTTAGGTTGGCAGAGCAGAACGTTAATGAGAACACTAGGATATGCGCAAACTGTGACAAAAGGATATTGAAAGCGAGGGAAATGAGCAGGCTATTTTAATGGAAGTTTTGGTGAGAAGGCAGACTGAAAGTTGTTTCTTGTATAATGAGGCTACAAATGAGAGATTAACACTTAACGCAAGAGTAGATTTTTACCTAAAACTAATATATTTATACCAGAACAAGTTCGGTGCTGCAACATTCATTTAAACTTTCGGGGGAATATTCAGCTACAATTTATGGAAAACGTAATCAGCATTCCCATGAAAATATTATTAAATGGCAACGATATTGCTACTTGATTTTCAAAATTAAGGGAAATATCTCAAAAGCAAGAGAAAACAAGATATGATGACGAAAATAATTTCAGTGACGCTGAAATGAATAGCTTAACTTCTTTAAATCGACAACAGTTCCGGGATTTATTTGCGACATGTGTTCCAGTGGAAATCAATGGTTGTAGAAGATAAGTCACCAAAAAATATCTGATGGCTTTTCTAATGAAGCTGCGTCAAGGACTTTCTGATAATTTCTTGAATTCAATTATGCATTTTTCTTTAAGGCAAAACATGAGTATGATCATAACCATTGTAAGACAAAGTCTAATGTCCCAGTTTGTTAGAGAGAACCTCGGATTTGACTCACCTCCTGTCCAAAATCGAGAACAATTCTTGGAGAGACATATTACAGAATTTGCAAATCGACTTTATAATCCTGAACCTGCTGTACCGAAAGCCATCCTTTATCCAGACTGCACCTATTTCAAGATTCTAAAAAGTTCACAATTTAGAGTCCAAAGACAGTCATACTCAGTTCATAAAAAATACACATTATTAAAAGCAGGACTTATTGTAGCTCCAGATGGTTATATTTTAAATGTTCATGGCCCTTATTTCTCTGATATTCGTAATAATGATGCCCAAATATTAATGAACGAATTCAATGAAGATAGAGAACGAATACGCCAGTGGGTACAGGATAATGATATTTTTATCGTAGATAGAGGCTACAGGGACTCTGTTGAATTTCTCGAAGCATTATCTCTAAATTGCGAAATACCTTCATTCCTGGCACGAGGACAACGACAGTTTACAACCGCACAAGCTAACGATTCTAGGAAAATCACCAAAACCAGACGGATTGTCGAAGCTCGGAATGGCCATTTAAAAAGCATATTCAAGTTTTTTAGAGACATGATACCAATGCAACATTGTTTGCATTTAGGTGATTTTTTGAAAATATGTTGCAGTCTCATTAATAGATTCCACGAGCCCATAGATATGCAAAATTATGACGATAATATTGCCACGGCAATGCTTAATATAATTGAAAATCAACGAGTTAACCATTTGCAAACCAGAGTCCAACAAGAAAGATTAGACCAGAGGGTTGGTATGGGGCCGTGGGTTCAGTTGAATGAAAATAATGATGATCATTTTCCCCGTTTTCCTGTCGAATATATAAGATCAAAGGCCTTTGGAACCTATCAAGTCAAGATCAGTCCTGGATATGTTCAAGAAACCAGCGATAGAGAAATAATGAATGAATATGCTTTTCAAACACAGATTTTCGAAAATAATTTGATAGGGCCAGAATTTATTCGAGGTTCACTCAAAGAACGAAACATATGTTGTTTATAGAATATAATGAAGACATGGGGGAAGATCCAATTACGGGAACTTACTGTACCTGCAAATCAGGTGCCCGAACGTTAGGCGTCTGTGCTCATGTCGCATGTGTGCTGTGGTATCTAGGGTATGCAAGATTTGAGAATCAAGTCAGATACCCCACCGATGCATTACTAAGGTGTATTCAAGATGCGCAGAATAGACAAAATATCAATATTGAAGTTGTGAATTAAGTAATGCAGCGTTAGGAGAGCAGATATAAGTAGGTACCCACTTTTTATTGTTAGACATAAGAATTATTGATTTTAGTTCTAGGTTTGTTACGATAGCTGATATACTCTAAAAATTAGTTCTTTTTTCGAAAGCTTGGGTTCGATGCCGTGGCCATTTTTAGGGACAGTCTGTATTATTCATCTCAGCGCAGAAACAGTTGAACAAATAAATAGGATTTGAGCGTTAGAAGTGAAGTCATTTGATATGTTTTGCAATTAATTGTTATAGACGTAATATAAAAATCGCAACATTCGGACCCATTTTCTCATACACCCAGTATAGTTAGGACTTTGGCGCAATGGTAAGAAAGTCTTATCTTGACATCAGCTACAACATATAAAAAATTCAGCGAATTCTACAGAGGGCCAAAATGCACTTAAAACCTGCCAACTCCTTTTAGTTTGGGTTTAGTAATTACATAAGTTTTGATCGTTTTATCAAAAGGTTATCAGTTTTTTACAAAAGGCGGACAGGTCGGTAAATATTTTTTTTCTAACTAATATGGTACATACTAGCTATCAATTTGTGAATATTTTCATAACCCGGAACATCTCGGAAATACCTGAAATTTAACTCGGAAATAGTATATTATTTTATATGGAGGAAAAGTGATACTTTTCATGGCGCGCTCGTGTTTAACAGCCGAACGGAGTGAGGCTGGTAATAGAGAGCAAGCCATGAAAAGTAACTTTTCCTCCAAATAAAATATGCTGTTTTTTCTTCAAATGTCGACAAATTAATGCAAAAACATCTCTTTTTAATAGTAATAATATCTAATTATTATTAAAGATAAGTGGGTTCGCAAGGCGGCTTAGACCGGTATCGGTGAATCGGCACAGATTGTTGCTATAGTAATGTAACATAAAGCTGTCAGTGGACACTGTCAACAATATTTTTTTTTTTAAGATTGCGTCTCCGATTGCGTTTTAATTCCGTATTGATAAGCAGTTATTGAGTAAGTTCGATTAAATAATAACCAATTTGTTCCTAAATTAGTGATTTTTAGAAATGCAGTCACAAATTGAGTGATAAATACAAATTGTAGTTTAATAAATCTTGAGTTGTTGACGCTTATTTTGTTGTCTGTTTGTATTGTATATATGTTGCTATGACAACACTTTTACCTCCGCCGGCGGAAAAGTGAAAAGTAAAGCTCCGGCGGAGGAAAAACGAAACTTCACGGCCGCCTACACAGTCGAGTAATGACGGATTTACTGACGTTTGAAGAAAAAATATTTTTATCCGATCGGACGAAAAACTACACCTTTCCGATGTGTTTTCTCACTGCAAAAGTCATCATTCCAGTATATTGTATTCGTTGCTTAGCAACATGCAATAACTGTACGATAATAGGCAATAACTGTAAGGGAATATAACATTTCCGTCCTAGGACGGGAATATAACATTATTCAAACGCCTTGTTTGTCAGATCTGACGTTTATCAAAAGTAACATTTAGCTGTAGTTTCCGTAGTTACTCGCTCGATTCAAAACTTGATAATATGTTGAGTTTAAATTTACAACACCGTTTTTATTTAGAGTAATATTTGGCTCTATTTAAGTACATATTCTAATTAATTCCGATCGGATAAAAAAAATAATATGTGCAACACGTAGGAAAAGCACATTCCTGGACTCCTGTGTTGCTGGCCTCGGCTGCGCCTCGTCCAGCAATTACCACCGTCCAGGAATGTTTTGTAAATTGTAAATAATTTACTAACTACGTGTATAAATACTACAGAGAGTAACACCTACCTCTAGGAAGGATTCATTATCTTGAACAACACTAAACACTATTTAAATTAGACACAAAACAAATAATTATAATCAAACGTAATAACGTTTTCACATACGAAGGCAAACTCCCACGACTGTCAGGTACTTCGAACGTAACTCCCAACGTCAAATTATCATTTTTGGTACAAACACAGCCTGCTTTTCAATAAATTACGGAAATTCTATTGAATTTACATAATTTTAATTTTCAGGTTCTGGCCAACTTTTTTCGATTTTGCCGGTCTATGAGTCGCCCGCTGACCGTGGTGCGGCCTTCGCGTATCGTACGCAATACATGTAAAAACTAGATTGAAGAGTATTTAATGTCACCGAATATACCTCATACGTCAAATCCGTTTTCGTTCTGGAAAACGTATTACACGTTTCTGCATTTGAAAGTGTTGGCACTGAGATATTTATCGTACAAACCATCCTCAGTGAATTCGAAGAGGTTGTTTTCGACTGCAGGACTTGTACAAACACCAAAGAGGAACACCTGACCCCGCAGAATTTGCAAACGCTGTTTTCTAAAGAAAAATTTGATTGCTGTAAATTTTGAATATTAACTTTTTACTTTTTTTTATTTATTATTTAAGGGGCGAATTCGCCGCCCTCCTGGATCTTTTTCTAACCACCAATCCTGACCAGTACACAATTAAAGTTGGTCCACCATTAGGTACTTCCGACCACAAACTTATTACAACGGTTTGTGAATTACCACTTCCATAGAAGGATCCACCATTGCCTCGCAAAATCTGGCATTACAGTTCTGCAAACTGGGACGATCTAAGGGAGTTCTACCTAGATTTTCCTTGGCTCGACGTCTGCTTTGGCACTAACGACCCGTCAGTCTGCTGCGAAGATATTACGCAAGTAATCTCCTCAGGAATGGAAGCATACATCACAAATTCCATCAAGTTACCGTCAAAAGGATAAAACTGTTTCGATAGAAGATGGGAAAGAGCTGTAGATAGAAAACAACAAGCCTATAAGTACTGGCAGCAAAATCAGACCGCTGAAAATCGCAATTATTTTGTCGAAGCGAGAAACGAATGCAAACGTGTAATCGACGAAACTAAGGACAAACACAATCAAAGGATCAGGAATAAACTTTTGCAATGCCCCAGTGGCTCCAGGAATTTCTGGTCGGTAGTAATGGCAGTAAGTAATAACTTTACAAAAACGTCTCTCCCACCACGGCGACTACAGCCAAGGAAAAAGCAAACATGCTGGCCAAAATGTGTTCATCGCACTCTACCTTAGACGTCCCGCAAGGCAAGGCTCTCCCCACCATATCGAACTAACACCCGTTTTGTCCAGGCTTTTTTCTCTGTCTTAGGGATTTACCCATCTTCTTGGAAAGTCGCTCGAGTCCAACCCGTTCCAAAAAAGGCAAGAAAACCACGCCCTCAAACTATCGCCCAATTGCCTTGCTTCCAATAATCTCCAAAGTCAATCTGTCAATCAGCAACTACTCAAGTAGGTACTCGAGGCCGAGAACAACAGAATAATCAGCGATAATCAATACGGCTTTCGCAAAGAGAGATCGAGAGGAGATATATTGGCCTATGTCACTCATATTATATGGAGTAGGGCAACTGAGAGCGATTGCGTTGGATAAAGTAGCTAGTTTGTAATTTTAAAAGGTGACTCATTATTTTGAATTTATTTTGTTTTATAGTTTTATTAGAATTTCTGTTTTTGTTTTTCTTTAATTACTATTTAACGTTTACTGAATGTGTCTTTTTAATTTCATTTTGAAGAATAAACTTTATTTTTCGTTATTTTGTAATTCTTATTAAATAACCATAAATGTAGTCATAACTGCAGAAATAACCGTAACCGTAAAATTCGCAACCATTGCAACTCTATTTGAAAGGCAGTTTCTTTGTCCGAGGAAATAATGGACACAGTGAAACCAACCTCCAAAAATAACATCAGCTGAGTGACTAATAATTTTCTCGAGGTCATGTTAATTATAAGAACTCAGAAAATGTCTAGAATCGTATGCCATCAAGTCTTAAGAAAATAATACCCTCCGAGACAAGAGAGAGACGCGCAACTTAATGTTAATAAATCATCTGAGAGAGAGAAAGGTGCTATGCCTTCTTTGTCTCGCTCCAAGGGAACTCAACGCAGATGGCGCGCGAGACGGGCGCTGACGTTTGCCCGCCAAATTCAAATTATCCATCTCTTTTTTTCTTTATTTCTTCAAAATCTCCAGGTTCAATTAAATAAATACTCGCATATAATTCAAAATGTTATATCTTTGGTTTAGATGTATATTTTTCTTACAGACAATACAAATCAATATCCCTAAAAGAAGTAACATTGTAAAATTGAATGACCAAATAGACTATGATTCTTCCCATTTATTAAATTTAATATAAAGATAATTGCACTAATGCTACTTTCGATTATTATTTCTGAGTAATATTTCTCAAAAGAGAGCAAAAAGAATCGAAAGTGGCGTAAGTTCAACTTCAACTGAATGACAAATGCAAATAATACCTATAAGGACAGAGACGTTGCCTACTGTTGAATTAACAAATTATCATAATAATAAATAATATACACTCTAATCACTAATAAAAGTCAATAATTCAAGGTGGGAAACTGATAATCGCACAATAAATCACAAAAACACATAAACAGCACAGTCAAACAAAGCGGCCATTATAAAAATGTCAAACCGTCATCGGCGCGCGTCACCGTCACCGTTCTGGTGCAGCGTTGTCAAATTGAATTTGTTGTATTCATGGTACATCTTTTTGTTTCTTAATCAAGCGTGAGTAAAAAAAGAACATCAAAATGTACAGAAATCGTAGGCGAATTGGCAACCACGGGGAAGCGATGACTCCATCTACGTTCATTTCCCTAGATGATAAGTATAGGAGTTACGTGAGACAAAAAGCGATAAAGAACAAGGACAAATTTACTGGGCCAGTAACCGGTCTCTCCCTTGTCTCTAACCCAACGTTAAATTTATATGCTGGTTTGGACAGTTTTAAATACTTACCGCTAAAAAGACTTGCTGCAGTCTTCCAATCGTCCACTTATACCAGTGTGTGTTATAATCCCTACCATCCGTATCGCATCGTACTAAATGTTCAGAAAGGATCATAATAAACCTTTGGAATATGATCAAAAACAAATTTTTTTGATCAGCTTGGGCAGCTTCCAACTTTTCTTCCATCCTCTCAACCTATAAAATACAATATTTCTCAACACGTAGATAAAAAGACAAGGAAGTTGAGTATCTTGCATTAACTAGTTTTTTATGGCTCCTTTCTTATATACTGAGAACGAGATAACTAACAATTTATTTATTTATTTATTCATCATAGGGAATATCCATTTTAAAAATCTATATCTTAATAGAAGTGATGAAAAAGAACCAAAAATAAAAATATGTAAACACAACAGTTACCGTTAATTTATCACTAATACTAACTATCCTGAACAACTAAACGCATCTGGCGTAAGCTGATTACAACACCGACACATTCTTTACAGAGGACAATAGTAACCATGATTTAAATGATATGGAGAAAAAGAAACAGCAAATAATTCCTAGTTCTATGGTGTTAAATTGAATCGAAGCCAGTAATTATGGAGGAAGTTATTCCATTAAGTAACCTGAATAAAAATAAAACATCTGCCTGGTTCCTCCGTACCTCTAAAGAACTGATTAAATGCTCTCATTACAGGCTCACGATCTAAATAATAATAGTTCTTATTATAAATATTATGCACGTATTGAAGTAAGGAGCTCGAATCATCGATGCATACTTGAGACCAGACCGCACCACTGAACAGTAGAGCAACTTAAAAGTATTTGGACAAAAATTTCCGACCGTTTCCTGCTGTCCAATAGTACCCTCAGATCTCGAATCTAGGCGGCCGATTTCAATTCAGCATGTATTATGTTTGTTTCTAATGACATTTGAACGCTCGAAGGACATGCAAAAAGATTCTCTCCTTCAGATCTAAACCGTTTGTTCTTGACCATATACAAATTCCGTCAATATCACTCTGCAGCATCTAACCATACACAGTAATCACCCTAAATACCTCAGCGATGTCCTTAATAAAAAGATTGAAAATAAAGGACTTCAATGAGAACCCTGCGGAACTTCTGAATTAACTTTAATCTCCTCTGAAATGTAATTGCCTATTTAAAACATAATACGTTCGACCCGTCAAATAACTACTTGCATCCGGAGTCTGAAAACTCTGCAGCGGTAATTCCAATGCCATTTGCTTTTCCTCTTCGGTTAAACTTATATTTTCCTTGATGCTTGTTGGACTTAGCAGTGCTGTCTATATAAACCCTCATTTATATAGTTTATTTTTTTTCCTAAATAGATCAGCCCAGAGCACGAAGTTGCCCCATGAGAATTTAGTGATTCACTTTGTCAAAGGCCTTCGAGAAATCTACCTACCTGCGTACCCCTCTCGAAGGCCCCTAACAACTACTACTCATGAACCAAGAGGTTGGAGACCATTGATTTCCCTGAGCCCATGCTGTTCATCCACAATAACACCTTTAGAAAGATATGATGAATGATTACAAATTAACTCTTCAAAAAAATTGGGAATCTCTGATTGAATACTTTCTTGTCTATAATTCGCAATATCCTCCCTATTACCTGACTTAAATATGGGAAATAGAAAACCGGTTTCCAGTTTTCAGGAAAAACGTAGGCTTCCAGAGATAATCCAAAAACAGTGTCAGAGAGAAAACACGGTTTTTAAAAAGCACATGGAATGTTGTCAGGCCCATAAACATTTTTTTTTTCGAGTTCAAATATTCCCTCGAAACTCCTGGACAAGAGAGATCAATGCGCCTAAAGTCGACAGATCTTTATACACATTTTTATAAATCACCCTTTTAAAAGGTCAAATTCATGTTGAATCTACTGTACGGACACATTTCGTTGAGAAATACATTTTCACGCAAAAATCCTCACATTTACATAAGCGAAGGCAAGCAAAAATCCATTGTACCTACCATTTCCTCGGAAGGCTTCTCGGTGTCGTCTTGTTTTTTCTTTTCTTCGTCACTGTCACTGTCGCTCGATTCTTCCGCTCTAGCCAATTTCTCTCTAGACTCCGTCAATTCACCCGTTAATTTAGTAACGTGCCTATTCATCTACAAATAAAAGAAGTTAAACGACTTGAAAGCAGCATTTTTCTTCGATATTTCAAAAAACAGCTATTTCTCGCATAAGTAGATCTGGAATGCTTATACGTACCTTTTTAATAGTCAAATGTAGAATTTCCCACAA
This sequence comes from Pissodes strobi, assembly GCA_016904865.1. Classification (NCBI taxonomy): domain Eukaryota; kingdom Metazoa; phylum Arthropoda; class Insecta; order Coleoptera; family Curculionidae; genus Pissodes; species Pissodes strobi. The sequence continues at coordinate 130,580 of MU184050.1, read as the reverse complement.
GTAGGTTTTGGTGAACTCTGAACCGATGTCTTTCGAAAAAATCCAATTTGCCACTGCCGAGCACTCAACGATTTGAGTTTTTAGCATTTTATCGACCAACACCACCATCATCTGCTGATGATGACGCCAAAGTTCAAACATGTTTCTTAAAATGCAGATTTGGGCTTCTTCAGAATCTGCTAAAATCTACAAGAACATAATTAAGAATAAATCGTGCCAGCTATCAAGTAACTTCAACTCTCAGTTGAATGATAATAAATACATGTGTCCGGAATTTTATGGAAATTAATATATACTTATCCCCTCCCTGATAAAATGGGAACACATTGCATTCTTCAGCAAAATCTAACCAGTTTAAAAGTCTTCCCCACAAAAACCCTTAATTAACTGTGTTTACATGTACAAGATCTGAAAACTGATAGTTTTTAGTTGCTTTTATATTCATAGCGTTTTGATTCCCTGAGATTATAAAATATAGCAAAAATCACCTTAAATACGTAGTGGAATTTAGAAATTGCAGCGAAACTATGCGAAAAACTTTTCGAGCCCAAATTCAGTAATGTTTGTACAAAAACGTCAATTTTCAGTGGATTAAATCGGCCATCGCCTTCCTCATCAGACCTAGGATTCGGCAAATCCTTCAGAACTGAAAGAACTTCTTCTGGCGTGCATTTCTGTCTGATTGTTACTACTAGCTGATGAGCTGTAGCTGTACCTGGGAGGTTAACTGGAAGATAAATGAACATTAAGTTTAATAAAAATATATTTCACACCAACTATTTATCTACTATTAAGGGTCGGATTAAGGCTTTTTTTTTAAAGAAAACAACACAAAACTATATGTTTTTATTTTCTTCAAATAAACAAAGCATAACAAAATATGCAGTTTTTGCATTGAAATATTGACTGATTAAATACTAAATAGGCATAAAGGCAACTTATTACTAAATAAGTCTTTATTAGAAAAGTTAGTTTTCACTTTTTGATTAAATCCAGTGCGCACGGTTTAGATTTGAGTCGAGTAATCAGATCTTCAGCATTACGTGTTATGGGTATGTTAGAAATCAATATCATTGCGATATCCTTCGCAAATTTTAACTAGGGTACGCTAGTTCTTCAAATATGCCTCAAGTGAGTCACATGAGTTGTTCCAGCATATCGCAATGGGCAATGGAAGTGATGAGCCACCTTGCTAAATTGGTATTTTGGAACCCACACCACAACATCCACACTATATTGACATTGACTATAGTTCCTTCAAGATAGATTTAATAAATGGGCTGAACAACCATATGAATAACATTTATTTCTTCAGCATTTTTTTTTGTATTTGCAGTCTCATTCTTGCCATATTGGCAGCATTATCTGTTTCTACACTTTCTACAAAACATATGAATTTTTCCTCAGTGTCTTGAATGATTTTTAAAGTTGTCAAATGCTCACTGGTATGAGGATTATCCAACTTATGTTGGATCATCCGTTAATGCTTCAACAAACTGTATTATTTTCTAAGTAAATTTGACACTTTTCTAATTCCTCATGGTAAACTTAATCCAATAAAATACCTTCAATTGCCTTTCTATTGGGAGGTTTGTATCCAGGATGTAGCATTTCCGAACACTTCATAAATGTCCCACAAATTTGAAATCATTATGCTGTAACAGTTTTTATTATAAAGGAGTTTATTGTTTTTTGTTGAGATTTTTTAGTTCCAGCTTCATCTGTCTTGCCATTTCCTAATTTCGGCGGTTTTGCAAAATAAATGTGAATTAGTACGTTAGTATCAATGCGACATTTGGAACTTTCTTCCATTATGAACATTATAAAAATAAACAGTAAAACAATGTACTTCGACTTCCACCTTAAGTCTTAAATTAAGGGATATGATGTATATTTTTAAAAACTTACCTTAGCTAGTAGATTTATTTTGTGAAAAATTTTTAATTAATCTTTTTATTGCAATCGCAAGCAAATGGCATTCCCTCCTCTTCTTCGGAAGAGCCACTCATTTTCTGTATAATAGTATAATTGTATTTTCTCTTCACGAACATTCTCACAAACTCACAACTACTTTCATGTTTTTGCATGCGGCTAAACATAGCTTGCCATATTTTGCTGCATGCTTTGCACACTGCTTTTTTGTCAGCTGGATGTTGTTTGTTGCACTCCTCAAAATATTTCCAAATAGGATCCTTTTTTCGTCCACTCATTATGCACACGTATATAGCCAATTTTCACTATAACATATCTAAATCGTAATTACAGTATTCTGGGTAGCCTCGTCGTTGACTTCGGTCTATCGCAATGTTGCTAATCTGAATTTGAGAAATTACAGGACAAGCTGGTCAAAATAGACGTTCTTACACATATGTGCGATTTTGTACACGATTTAATATTTTGCAAGAGCAAGAATCGGGTATCATTTTTCATGCATGATTTTGGAGAATGAGTCAGTAAACCAGCTCTTTTAGGAGTTGACGATGAACGATGAGGAATAGAGGAATTAAGTATGTGAACTGTGAACACAGAACTCAAATACAAGCGGGTGAAGGAACAATATAAACTGACCAAGACTCAACGTGAGGGAATCGCATGTAAATTTTTACATTTGGAGATCTGCTGCTGCCTACCCAATAAAAAATAAATTCAAGAAAAGCAGTGTCCCATATGAAAAATACCGTGTCAGACGTTAAGTAGATCACTGACCAACAGATGGCGATCAATTTGCCAATCAAAAAAAGTGGTGAACAACATGTCTATTGCATGTTCTATTTTTTAGTAAAAGATGGCCTCGGTATTGCAGTAAAGTAGTGGCTGTTGGGACACGCAGGTGATTCCCCGAAGCGCGATGCTGTATGTTGCATTGTGGGCGCTGCACGGTTGTCACAGTTTGTGAAAAAAGTCATTTGAATTAATTTACGAATTAAATAACTCACTTAATTCATCTGAATTCATTTGTGCCAACCCTGCACGATTAATAATTATGTAGTTCATGTTCATTTAACAATGAACGTATTTATTAGAAACACTGTGAGAAAATTCATTGCCTTTTAAGTAAAACAACGGAGGCATGTAAAAATGATATAACCAAATGAATCGACAATCACTAGACTTAGGTGAAGCAAGATACCAATTTCGTTCATAAATGATCCTAACTTAGAACGTTATGTAATGTAAACACCATAAAATAGAGAAAGTCCAAGCGTTTTATTGCACATTAAGATTCTTCAAGAAAATGCGTTAAAATCTGAGATTTAATACATTAGCACTTCTCAAAGCCGACATGAGATTTCATAATACCTTTTGTTGTATGGGCCTTAGAATGAATAATAGGGAACTTGCACAAACAAATAAAAACCGAAATAAATGCTAA
>MU184050.1:77138-112207 GCA_016904865.1 Pissodes strobi | reverse complement strand
ACCTTCTTTTTTAGTGTGATAGAACAGATTATTGAAATAAAAAAAAATGTGCAAGTTCCCTATTCAAGTTGCATCCTAAAAACGGTCAAAATTTTTGAGAAATTATAGCATATTATATATAAATTCAATTAGCAATACAACCATTGTTTTAATTAATAGGAAACATCTTAGTAATATTATTATGTATTAATTTTGGACAAAGTTAAATATAAGTTTAATTGAGTTTTTGCACAATAATGATAATTTTACAAATTCTACTTTCAATATTGTTTTATTGTAGCTCATGCAGTTGTGCTGACTTGCACTGTTTGGGAAACGATGTGTGCTTAAGACCGCATGACATAAGTGAAAACTTAACAAAATTATATTAAAACAAAATGTTGGAGGCATCGGACATTCATCCCGATACCGCATACTAGAACGCTCTACCTCTGAGCTACGTCTCATTAAAACACTTGTGTAAAAATTGAATATAAGCATGGTGTCTAGCAAAAATCTAAATCCAAATTTCCGACTATTTCCCGGTTGGGTTTCTATGAATTTACTACACTTTTGGTGTTAAATTTTCAAACATTTAAAAAAAAATAAAAAAGTAACTTTTTAACTTTAAAAGTTCTTGATCGACAGCTGCCAGATCTTTTTCAGTTGTTCAACAAGAACTTCTTCTTTTTTTCCTCCAATTTTGTTTGCTTCTGAAGATTCCTTTTTTCTACTTTCCTCAAGTCATTTTCCAACTCTTGATTTGTTTCCTTTTTGTGCTGTGTTATATCTTGAGTAGGCATTCGTCATGGAGAGTGTCACTGATTTGGAATGTCTATATCTTGAACTCTCAATTTTTTGTAGCGAATCGTACACTAATCTTTGGCCTATAAGTGAGTCTTCTTTTAAATTTTCAACCAGTCTCTCTATTGACAAATTCCCATTTCCAGTTGCGTTTCCGCGAGAAATTATTAGAAGTTGGACCACTTTTGTAAACTACCATTTTGGATGACCCCCATCCAAAAACCGTCTACTCTTTCGCATCTGGAGTAATTTTTTATTTTATTTAAAATGAGCTGATCAGTAAGAATTTCTCTAAATGCTCTATCTGATTCTTGCAATGTGGTGTCATTGCATCTGTTTGCATTTATCAGAATTTCAAATGATTTAGACATCTTCTTCTTAGGATGCCGCGACGTCTCCCTTCGAAGGTTGGCGATCCAACTGGCTAGATCGCAGACGCAGATCCTTTAACCACGAGTTCTGCCGTCTGCCCACAGATCGTTTACCCCCGATCTTTCCCTCGATGACGAGTCGGAGGATCTCGTAACGTTCTCCCCTCATAACGTGCCCCACGTATTGGAGCTTTCGTTCTTTGATGGTTGTCAGCAGCTCTTTACATTAACCTATTCTCCTCAGTACTTCCTCGTTGGTTATCCTGTCTACCCAAGATATACGCAGTATATGGCGATACAAGTATAGCTCAAAGGCGTCAAGGCGGCTCTCCATTGATTGGCTGAATGTCCAGCTCCCGAAGCCATAGAGTAGCACTGGGAAGATATAGCAACGCAATATACGTATGCGGAGCTGTAGGTTTAGGTCTCTACTAGTGAAGAGGGTCTTCATGGAGATGAATGTCATTCTGGCCTGCTCTATTCTTGATCTGATTTCCATTTTAGGGTCACTGTTCTCGTTGACTAGGGCTCCAAGATATTTAACGGACGGCACTTGTTCCACGACCTGGTTGTTAATTTGAATGACCGTCCGTCTTGGTGTCTTGGAGAACACAACCACCTTGGTTTTGGCAAGGTTCATGTGTGTAGGCCATAGACCAATTTAAACTTTATTATCCTAGATAATAACAATATTAAGAAATAGCAAGCGATTTGGGAAATGACTTTGAGTTAATTCTTTTAACATTTCGACATGTTGTAGTTCTCGCCGTCCTAACGATAAGGTTCATCATATTCTGGAGCTGTGAGAAGCTGTCATTGATCTTAATGCCCTCTTTCACATCCTCCAGTGTCTCTCGGAACACTGCCTCCGAGTATAAATTGAGGAGAGGAGAGGGGACAGGACACACGCCTGTCCAGCACCCCTCCTGAGTTCTGTTTCTTCGGATGTTATACCCTCTACCCTAACCTCTGCAGTTTGATGTCAGTTTACAGCTGCGTGCACCGCATAGACTCCGGTGTATTTTAGAATTGCAATGAGCTTCTGGTGCGAGACAGTCGAAAGCTTTTCAATAGTCAATAAAGCAGGCGTACATATCGACATTCATGTCTCTGCATCGCTGTATGAGAACGTTGAGAGAAAAGAGACTCGCGCGTGCCCACTTCGTTCTTAAATCCAAACTGCGATCCGCCAACCTGTCTCTCACATCTGGCGTATATGTAGGTGTGGACAATACGGAGAAAGACCTTGAGGACGTGAGACATCAGGCTTATCATTCGGTGGTCGTCGTATTGAGAAGCGTTCGGTTTTTTTGGTAAAGTGATGAACGGTGACTTGAACGAATTCGTATATTAAATTGAACAAAGATGGAAGAAGTTTTAAGCCCGCATCATCTGCATCGACGATCAATTTCAAGGTTTCCGCGTAAATCTGGTCTGGTCCAGACATCAGTCGCACAGATTTATTTGGGGCGCTGCCAGTTTTACTCGGGTTAAGGAAACTTGCTGGTTGTATGCTAATGGACATTTTCTCAAAAGTTTGGCAACTGTATACATCGAACAGTTTCGGCAATCCTGTCGAAAGATCAATATTTCCTTATCCTTCACTACAGCCCATTTTTTAATAGCTACACTAGTCGCATATTCTAGGTCAATATCTTGGACTCTTTTAGGCTTACAGAATATCCCATCATATTTTTAAAAGTGGGAGTGCTTTGGAGAAATTCTTCTGTAACTAAATGCCTCATTAAGTTATTTAAAATAGATCTTCATACATAAATGGAACTAGAGGCCAACCTCAATTGGGTGATGCCGAGAGCGCAGCCGAAATCGAAAGTGTCTGCTCACTCAAAATTCCTGGTTTAAACTTGATTTTCCCGTCGAATTCTCGTTTTTTTTTCGGTCTATGTCTTACATAACAATTTAGCACGAATATGTAACAGATAGAAGTCAAATAAAGTCAGTCATTCCACCCTTAATCTTGCATGATTTTCGAACGACCAGTGCTTCATCGAGCTGTTAGAGGAATAAACTGAAACAAGCTAGTTATATACGTAATTTCAGACACTAGATCGTATGGTATTCTATATCGCTATCAAGAAAACATTTAAGTATATAGCAGTGCACTTCGGAAACGTGCAATTAAACCACTTACCTCGCGAATAATTTCCTTTTTCGACGGTAATATACCTTAAATGAATTGTTGGTCGCTTATGGACGAATGCGCTAAATGGAAGGGATATTCTTGGAACGTTGCCAGATGTTTAATTCGCTTAGTGGTTGTCCTATGATTTTGACGTGGTTACGATTCAAGCCAACAGGAAAATACATGATTAATTGATGTGCTATCGTCAGTTTGATATTAAACGACTGTTTTTCGCTTTCGCTTTAAAAATACGCAATCAGGATGATTGAGCAAATGCGTATATTCCCTAACTTGGCAACGTAGCTCGAACTGCTTTGCAGTATTAAAAATATGGTTTTAGCAAGGTAAAAAAACCAGCTGGAGCTAAAGGTACGTTTAGGGTCGATTCGATTGAATGGGTCGAACAGATTTGGTGTTGGAGTTTTAAATGGCCGCCGTTCGGAATGATTTGGTTTGTGATTGTTTGGTCCTTGTTAATGATAATTTATCGTTGGATTTCTTTGTCTTACCAGCAATGCATAATATCATACAGCCTTAGGTACGTTTCATTGCATATTGTAGATGTTAGTAAATTTGGTGACAATCGGCTGGTATATTTTGCGTATGATTACAGGACAGTGTGGAACGGGCTTATGGTTCGAGTTTTTTTCTAGCTTTTTAACATCGAATTTCACGAGCTAGTTAGTGGTTTTTGGCTTGATTTTGTCCTCTTTCATCAGAAAACCCTCAAAGGAGGTAGTGCGTCCGCCTGATAAAAGTTTAAGAATTTGTAATTCGCCCTAAACGGGAATTATACTTTATTTCGGGTATAAAGTGGCATGGTTGCTGTAGTTTATGGCTTGACTGTGGATGGGCTGGTTTTTGCCTAAAGTCAAGATTTTGGATTAGTAACTTGCCACGTGCAGGGGATTCTGGAACAAAGTACGCAGTTTCCTTCTTCGATGAATACCTGTAGAAGAGAGCGTTTGCTCCCCAATTCGTCATTACCATCGAAAAACCCTACGTAGTTAGGTAAATAAATATACATATCTTACATTTTGTACATACTCATTTATTTTCTGTACAGGGGGATTTATTCTATCAGAGTAGAGTAGAAGTTACTGCCTTATAGTTTTCTAACGGGTCTCAGAGGGGATTGAAATACTGAACAATATGGCTATATAGAGAGTGTTACTTTCGAAAATTTATTAATTATTACACGTATATCATGCAATATCGTCAAACAAAAGATAATTTGGCTTGGAACAGGCATAGCATGATTTATTTATACTCAGTATTTTTGCAAGAAGTGATATTCTGGGGAAAATAAGCGTATTGAATAATAGTTCATGATACCGTTCTCGTATCATATTGCAGTCGAACACTCATAGCAGATTCTTTGTCTTATGGGCACCCGTATTGTATAATAGGGTATAATGCTGTATAAAATTGTATATAATCTTTGATAAATTTCTTTTCTACTTTAAATTTTGCTTATAAGAACTTGTAAAGTCGTACGTAAGCTTTGTAAATTTAGATTTCATCATATTAATGTCATAAATGGACAAGCTTTGTTCTTGCCTGGGGGTCTGGACTCTTAAAAGAGCAAACAGTGGTTATATTATTGGTCAGTTTTCTTAGTATTTTATGTCTTTCACCTGTAGGGTGATATGATATCGGTTATATTATGACCTTCGTATTTTGGCGAGACGACTCTCATTATTATTTTTAAATACTCTCATTATTATTTTTAAATATTCATTGAGTTGAGAGTGTTCTGAAAGAGGAGGCTGTCTGATATTACAGTGAGAGAATGCATACTTAGCGCTTGTTCTCTTTCAGGTTTTTTTTTCCAGGGAGCCATTTTTTTTTCCGCAGAGCCATTTTTACCGGGAGCTAGTTTATTGGAGCTATTATTTTGGCTGGAGCTGTTTTGCTTGGAGTTGTGTATCTGGAGCAAGCTATTTTTGTTTGGAGCGAGCTTTGCTTGAAGAGAGGTTAAGTAGCTAACCAAGTAGCTGCCAGTCAATACAGTTGGTTGTGTGTTATTGGTACCAATTGTAGCCGTAGAGGTATGGCATTACCTCAATTGCCACTGAGAGTTTATGGTCCCAAGGTGCATAGCTGTAGTCCGCGTGCAGAAGGCCGTAGGTGATATCGGCGACGACCAGTAAAGATAAGTTTCGGTTATAATTGTGATCTGCCTACCTAATGTTATTGGCAGGATATTTATATTTTCAGCGTGTTTTTATTTCTTTCTGCGAAGTATTGATATAATTATTTTTGGAACTGATTAGGTGTAAGCAAAGCTTACCAATGCGTATATAAATACCTGCGATATCGACTAGGGTGATTCAATTAATGCTCATAGTTTTTTTTATACTATATTTCATTATTCTTACAATTTAATTTATATTGTGGTAAATGATAAACATTGTCGGCGTTAATAGTAATAAGTATTATTCTGATAACTTTTAATTATTAGTTGATGTGACGATAGATACCGTATGCATATTGCGCTTATTTTTGATTAGTTGGAATTGTTCTTTTGATCTTCCGTAATCATTTATTACGTCATACTGTTACATCTGATATGATCTGGTTCAATATTCGCGAGCATATATCAAGTTATTAATTGCTTTCAAATTAAGATCTTTTACCTTTTGTTATATATTTATATCATTTTGTTTATTGAAAGAAATATGACAACACGTTGTCGTCTAACATAACGAACGCCAATAAATTTAAACCTGCACGAACGTGTCCGTCTTTTATTTGCTTTGGAGCATCTCAACCAAAAGTGTAATTAGTAGTCGTCTAGACTTTAAATCGCCCTTGTGTAGCGGATAATCGTCGATTTGGATCGCCCTTATGGATTCTTAAGACCGAGGATCTTCCTGTTTGGATCTGCGGCTTTGGATACTTCAAACTGGTGGCGCCCTGGTTAAAAGTAAGTAATTGACCCACTCCCACGCCGACGAGCAAGTCGGAGCACACATATTGCGCTGGCCGCATCCTTAAGGGTAGGTATCCTCTTATTCATTATATCTCGCTAACACATTTAAAAGGGTTTTACGCGCAACATATGTGAGAGCCCCGTATTTTTCCCGGCTCCTAGACACCATGATAAGGAATGTCCCTCCCAGGTAACAACAAGCAACAGATTTGAGGTGTTATCTGACTTGGAAGATGATAACAATATTATCACGTCCGTCCCAGCCAGTGAAAACATTAGGAACACTACCACTAGAACTAGTGCCAGACTAAGGAAGAAAGTAAATATCAGAACAAACGCGGATCGCCCCCGCTAATAGTCCTGCAGGGTAAGATTAGAAGCAATAAAATCCTGCAAAACGACCTAAAAAAACGATGTCTATACATTCAGTCTCTATCCTTCCTAAAGAAGAAAGTACATACTGGAACAAAACCCGGACCGCCCCCACCAATAGTCATGCAGGGCAAAATTAAAAGGCATAAAATCTCGCAGGACGACCTACTAAAGCGGTGTCTATACATTCAGTTCCTATCCTCCCTTAAAATGCCATCCTGATTCAGCTTACTTAATGCCCTTTGTCGCCCCTGGAGCCTTTTGTTTATGTCTCAAAGTTATAATATCAATCATAAGGGACATGTAGGTCATATGCTAATTGAAATATATCAAAAATAATTAGCTAAAAAATTTCAAAAAATACGCTAGTGTCTACAAACTGGCATACAGTCAGAACTTTCTGGTGACTGTTTGAAGTTGTTGACTGAAAGGGTTAAGAAAATCAAAACAAAATTAGAAGAAAATTAGCTTAAATGCTAATCTGATAAACCCTTCTCCATTATACCAATTTCGGGGGCAGTTTTTCCTCGGCTAGGGGGTTGAAGCTACGTAGATAGATAAAAAAATCAAAAATCGACGGGTTCGAGCGTTTTTCGACATTTTCAGTTTAAATACTGAAAACTAATATGCAAAGTTTTGGTTGGGCTACCCTTTATATGAAAAATGGCATGTGCTTTTAATAGGCTTTCCCATCGGATATGAGAAAGGAAAAATCAGTTATGTCAATACTGTTAATGCAAAAAATGATAATGCATTCCGCGTCTTGGAAAACTAATCGATCTAAAATTAGATAAATAAATACAGTTCTGCTAACTTAAGCAGCAATTCGAAATTAAGCAAGTACGTTCGTAAAATGGTTATTATAATAATGCTGTAGACATCGCTCGGGTTCTTGAGTACACAGGAGATTGCTTTACATTTTGCATAACTTTATGAATAAAATTAAAACTAAAAAAATAAGCCAATGTCGATATATATGATTCCTTAATGGGTAATCAGAGACCTTGTCAGAGTTTTTACTTCTGTTAATTGCAAATATTTCATATGTAGGTTGATTCTTTAAAATATTAAGTGTATTTAGGAGTATAGCTCCCGAATTATTCCGGAGTCATTTAAGGATGAGTAAGGGCATACTAAAAATTATCAACACAAGCATTCTTTTTCTAAACGAATTACTAGCCGTAAAACTGTTTTATTCCCATCGCAATCTCTGTTTGTTTAAATTAACAATAGAAGACTATGGTCACACATCATATTAACACAAAGATAGAGGAAACAACCATGTGGGTTTCATAAGAATGGCAGATTTTAAAGCGAGATAGCAGTGAATGTTTGATGGGCGGTAGTCAATGTTTTGAAACAAAATGGCATGTGAAAAATGAAGCAACAGGCTGCAATAATTGTGGCTGAATTATAGCTTCTGACAGCTGGTTGCATCTTCATTACTAATCATCTTTGTGTTAGGAATGCAATAGTCTACTTAACCCATTTGATTCATAACTAATTAGAGCGGATTTTGGACCGGAAATCCTGAGATGGTTCAAAACGAGCAGGAGGGTAATATGTTTGAACGTTAATAAAAATACATTTATTTATTAAAAATGTTTTCCGATGTTATGAATACACATAATTAAATATTAATGGTCGATATTTGGTAAAATCAGTTCGAGATGAAGTTAACAGGTGCCGATATTTGTAAAGTATGTGAACGGGAAGAGGGACTTAAAGAACTGAAATATAAAGAAAATTTCCATTCGGGTCATTATACATTTATTGGTCGAAAACAATTTTCCACAAAAACTGTAGTCCTTGTTTAAGTCCCATTAATTGTATACTTTCCTTTGTATCGTACCAATATACCATTACTGCAGCATATCGTAAAGTTTGTCAACCCCTAGGAATTCGTACTGTAATTTATGCATTCAGAAAGCCATAAAGAGCGGCAAATAATGGACTTTTAAGCAATTATAGTATTATTAAAGTGCATTGAAATTGAAACTACTTACTCTTACTTTCGAAATCCACTACCGTGAAAAATTCCGATTATAACTTTGAGAAAGTGACGACATAGACCAATTTAAACTTTATTATCCTAGATAATAATAATATTGAGAAATAGCAAGCGATCTGGGAAATGACTTTGAGTTGAGTTAATTCTTCTAACATTTCGACATGTTGTAGTTCTCGTGTTCTCGACGTCCTAATCAAAAGCTTTCGTAAGCAGAAGTATGACCCGTTTTTGATATTATTATATCAGGCTTGAAAGCTAGGATTTTTGAAGTTTCAGATGTTCTGCTGCATCTTGTAAACAGCCTGTATATACACTTTTGTCACAACAAAACTACGCAGAGGATGTTTAGTATCTCAGCTACGGAGTAATTCAGACTGTGTCTCTTGAAGAGCCTGTACATGTGGCTATATTTTCTACACTAAAGATATAAAAAAAAACAAAAAATACAATTTCTACAAAATCGCGGTGGAATGAAAATGAGGTATTCTGCAGACCACCCACTTTAAAATCTTAATTGGCACTACCCCATTTATTACAACGGATAAACTAAAAGATAAACGTAAATGATACTAAAAACTTTCTTTTTTTTTGCAATAACGCAAAAATACTTGTTTCTTGCTCTACTTTTTAACTATTTTATTAAATGTTAAAATGACTTTATTCTAAACAGATATTTTCAAATTCTTCGCTAACTTTCTGAAAAAAGTCTCTTGGAATAGTTCGACAAGTATCAATTATCCTCTGATGCAATTCTTCCAGAGAAGCCGACTCGATTTTATAAACTAGTGATTTAATCTAATCCCTAAAAAAAGTCCATAGAGGCATAATCACGTGATTTTGGCGGCCAAGTAATTGTAGCTCTTCTGCCAGTCCACTGGTTTGTATAATTTTGGTCCAACCACTCTCTCTCTCTCCACAACAGCATACTGTACACCATCTTGCTGTAAGTGTAGACGATCTTCATTCAAATTTAGATTGCCTTTTAAGTCTCTTTGGTTTTCAAGTTCATGAACAATCGACGGCTTTATAGTCTGGTTGCGCTTTTCAGCATAAACTTCGCCGGTTAAATTTCCTTCAATAGAAAAGGACTTATGATATTGTGTCGGCCAGAAAAATTTACTTTTTGGGGATATTGAGTGTGCCTCTGTAAAAAGAGGTGGATTAACGGCACCCCAGTGACGACAGTTTTGTATATTCACATGACCATTTAGGAAAAAAGAAGACTCATCATTGAAGCAAATGTTTTTAATAAATTCAGGTTTGGCCCGTAATTATCCCTGTCATGGTTTCATAAATCTGAATTCTTTTATCCGGATCATTGTCGCCAGGTCCTTGCAAAATTTTGAGTTTATAAAGGTGGAATGTATGCATTTTCATTATTTTCCTAACAAATTATCAACTAAATGACACGCTGACATCTTTCTATTTATAGATTTGGCCAACGACCTCAAGCTGTATATCTTCATCCAAAACTCTAGGTTTTGTCATTTTTTATTACCAACGAATCCAGTTTCTTGAAATTTTGAAACCAAGTCTTTTATGTAGACGTGGCTGACGTTTTTGTCAGGATGCCATTCATTAAAAGTAATTTCTTCTCGTTCTTCCATATAATATAAAATTTCAAATTAAAATAAATCTGAAGAAAAATACGCACAAGTCATGGCACGGAAAAGCGCTCTAAATTTTAAATGAATTGAATGATACAATTTTATTGAAGATTTTACAAAAATGAACAAAAACAAGTAATTGCGTTATTACAAGAAAAATAGAGAATTTTAGCGCTACAATAGTGTTTTAATTCAAGCGTGTGATCTTTTTTCATCATTTACTTAGATCTCCTTGCACAAAACATGTGGTTTTGCAAAAGGCTAACTTTTTTTCCTAAAATAACCCAATGGTCATTGCTCGTACCCTTTAAAATAATATTGTACCTAAGAATATCAAAAATATACAAATCTACACGCCTAGATCGGTGATTAATGCAATCATAGTCTAATACAAATGTAGCGAAATTAAAAATATACACAAAAATAATGAACGATACAAATACAAAATTGCTTATTGACTCGCATAAGGTGGGACACGAATCTATTCGAACAACATCAAAAAGAATGGTCGATATTCTTCAGTGTTCCCCGTAAAGACCGTGCGAAATGTCTGATTGTGTAAAGTAATAACGTAATGTGGCGCTGCTGGGTTGAAACGAGCATCAATAACATGAAGTGGATATGGATTACAATTGTAGTTTTAGTGAGTGGTGCTATCTTTTGTTACATTAAATACCCTATACCAAGAATTCATTGGTTAGCCCAAATTAACCCAGACGGTTTGCTTTTTTACTTTAGATGAATGAATGTTCGATACACTTCTTCGGTAATAGAGAAATATCATCCCTAGTTCTAGACAATATTTGTAGGCATTTGATAAATGCGACATTTTGGATCATATTTTTAATAAAAGGGTAAATTTCATGATAAATAAATTACACAAGAATGAATTCCTATCAATAGTCCAACAATATTCCATTAAGTGTAAGTAGTAGTTTAGTCTTAGCGATTTTTACGTTAATTTCTGATCACCCTGTATGATATAGGGATAATTTTTTCCTAATAAATTTTATTTTTTTATTTTTAAAGTATCCAAATATTATTTATGAAGAATTTCTTTTTTTGAAAAATGAACAAATTTATCCATTTACCCCCTTGTAACGACATATTGAATATACATATTTGTAGGTACATATATGATAGTTTATAAGCATTTTAGTTTTAAAATTATCTAAAATTGAAAAACCGTTTTTTTTTATATTTTTTATAAAAGCGTAAATTTCATGATAAATAAATAACATAAAATTGAATTCCTCACAATTGTTCCGCAATATTACATTATTTTTAGAGAAATGAAAAAAAAGATACAAATTTAGCATGGGGTAGTTTACTCTTAGCGATTTTTGCGTTTGTTAATTTTTGATGACCCTGTATAACATAGGGAGAATTTTTTCCTTCATAAATTTTATTTTTAAAGAATTCAAAATTTTTTATCAAGAATTACTTTTTTCGAAAAATTAACAAATTTATCCATCACCCTCTTGTAACCACATACTGAATAAGCATATCTGTAGGTACATGATAAATGTAAAGGATCGTGGTTAACAAGCGTTTTAATTACTATGGCGAAGAATTGAAGAAGTATGGCAAAAAATAATTTCGGAATTTTCTCAAGATTTGGCGCAAAATTACAAAATATTAAGTCATCATTTAATTTTTTTATATCAAAGTTAAATAAATTATTACCCGACACTGCATTTAATTCCCTACAAAACTGACACATTGAAATAAATTAACCATTAAATATGTATAAATGTTTAATAAATTATATCAAGTGTTGAAAAACGTTCATTACGTTTACGTTTACCGGTGTTAACAAACTGGCAGATTAAGCTAAAAACTCAACTTATCAAAAATCATGAAAAAGTCACACAAGGCCATTTTGGTGTCCGGATTTCGAATTCGCTTCTGTCTGCTGTATTTTATTATATTTATCATACATTGAGAATATGTATGTTATATATATCTGACAACTCGTATGCTACCAAAATTTACAATGAGGTCTTTCATAGAAAATAAGGACCACCTAAATTAATATTTCTAACATTAACAGGAATAAGCATTTACAAGAAAATCACTTTTAAACAAAATTGCAGCTAAACTTAACCAACATTACTGTTATAATTTTTCCAACTTACTTGTTTACGCTTCGTCTGCGAAGAAATATCTAATTAACGTTAAGATTGTCCCCCGATTACGTCGCAGATAACATCTTTAAGTCTCTAATTGCAGTAGCGTGCCTTTTTTCACGCATCCTGCCTAAATTGGAAACGAGTTCATGTTTGGGTGAAATCATAAAAGGTAATTGATATGACTTTGAAAATTATTAAAAAAAATTACTAATGTTCGGTTGCCTAAACAATCTCTTTTCCAAGGAGTTCTCCAATAATTTTTTTTCTTAAAACCGAGTGATTGTAGTTCGCCGAGCTTTACACAAAATTTTACACAAAAATGAAGTATGCATTTTACAAAAGTATTTGAAATATATATGAATATTATTTTCGAAAAGTTTTATTATTATTTTTATTTTTATTTTTAAGCACTTTCACATTGAATACCTGTATAATGTTACCCCCCTTTAACTTTTGTGTTTTTCGCTCTAGGAAAAAATTTTAAATATAAAAGTTGTAGGGATTTATATAAACTATACATATATCTTCATATATATAGTGTTGCAGAAACGAGTGACAGGTCAAAGTTACATATTTTTAAATGGAACATAGTTTTTGTTATTTCCTGATGATAGTTAGACAAACGCGCGTCGTTTGCAAAAATTCTGTTTTGGTATTGTGGATAAAACTGGGTTGTACAGTTTGCCGAAGGTTCCAAACCCCACCTTAGGAAAAAGGAAAATTGGTCAATAATCAATGACTTGGAAAGTCAAACAAATGTCATAATGTTCAGCATTCAGATCTATGTCCTAACATTTTAAATGGATATTACTGCGGCATTGCCAAGAACCTGACAGATAATTTGAGTACAACTGACCCTACGACTTCTCTAATTGGCGATCCAAAAGGTCGATCATTATTTTAATACAACTGATCCTGATGAGGTAGTTCGTGCTGTGGCCTTTATAAGAAATAGGAACTATTCAGGAGATGCTAAAATTTTCATGCGTCGGAGGCTTTGTTATTGTGTACCCAATAAGAAATGCCATGCTATGCCAGAAATGCAGCGCATGATAAACTGTCTTTGCTGCTTTAAAGCTAATGATCAGCCTAGCAGATTAGCATCACACCACTGCTGAGCACGAGGTAGATCAACTGTAATATTTTGCTGCCAGAGAATTGTCGTATCGTCAGCAAACCGGGCAAAACTACCCCGATATTAAGTTGGGCTGTGATAAATTCACTGTTCATTCTCCAGAAGAGAGTGGAAAAATTTTTAAAGATAAAAGTTGTAGGGATTTATCTTCGTGTATATAGAGTGTTGCAGAAACGAGTGACAGGTCAAAGTTACATATTTTGAAATCGAATACAGTTTTAATCATTTCTTAATGATGCCTAGCATGGTTAGCCAAACGCGCGTCGCCGTCGTTTGCAAAATTCTGATTTTGTATTGTGGATAAAACTGGGTTGTAGTACATTTTGCCGAAGGTTCCAAACCCTAACTTAGGAAAAAGGAAAATTGGTCAATAATCAATGACTTAGAAAGTCAAACAAATGTCAATAATGTCATAATGTTCAGCATTCAGAACTATATCCTAATATTTTAAATGGTTATTACTGCGGTATTGCCAAGAACCTGACAGATAATTTGAGTACAACTACTGACCTGATGAGATAGTTCGTGCTGTGACCTCTATAAGAAATAGGAACTCTTCAGGGGATGTTGGTTTGCCAGCTAAAATTTTAATTTTGCCTAAAAATGGCCAAAGCTATTCCCTTGTATAAGGGTGGCTGAGTTCGATCATCCGGGCAACTACAGACTTGTATCACTTCTGTCAACTCTTTCAAAGACTATAGAAAAATTAACCAAGAGTCGAGTAGCATCACTTCTTTGTCATAGGCAGATACTTCATGCGGGTTCATTTGAATCTCAGACTGTTAGGGGCACACTGTTTAACAGTTTTTGGAGAATTCATACTTTTGTGACCTATCGACTGGTGAGTCATCGAATACTGTTGCGGACACTTTATTTATGCGGTTTCGTGGAGTTGCTTGCAGTTAGTTCCCCTCATATTTTACAGGCCCCAGTCGACCATGGAGTTTCTGATATCAGATAAGTGGATTCTGGTGTTGCCCAGGGTTCTGTTCTGAGCCCAATGCTCTTTCTATCGAACATTAATGATTTCTCCCAACTTACTATCGAAGGTAGTTTTGCAAGGTTTGCCGACGATACGACTATTCTCTGGCACGATAACAACATCGAGAGTCTGCAGCAAAATATTACATCTGATCTAGTCCGTGTTCAGCGGTGGCGTGATTCGAATCGACTGGTGTTTAGTGTATAAAAACACCAGTAGTGCCTGTTTTTATGGTAATGTTTCAGAGTGCTATCTTGGTAACTCTTTTGTAATTAGGAAGAGGAAGACCAAGTTTCTTGGGCTGATCATTGGCTTTAAAGCAGCAAAGACAGTTGATCATGCGCAGCACACCTTCGGCAAGGCCTTTTTTATTGGGGACATTGAAACCAAACTGTTCATTCTCCAGAAGAGAGAGTGGTGACTGGTGAGGTATGTTTGCAGTGTTGGCCCTCGAGAATCTTATTGATCTTTCCATGATTCCTATACTACTGAATTTTCAATTATTAATAAGTCGAAACCGGTTCAATTTAGACCACGTATAAATGAAGATATATGATTATATTTTTAAATGAAGACCAAGTGATGGTTTGAAGCACGGCTTGATTCCATCAAAATGGAGGATAACGATGAGAACAAAAAGAGCTTTTCAATGATGTTACTTTGCATCATAATGCCATTACAGCTTAGACTACGCTGGCCTAGAAAGCAAATTACAAAAAAATATTATATATGACAAATTATTAACAAAACATTGTGAAAAATATAAAACTTTTCATTATTATAGGATTTCCTGGCTTCCAGATCGCTGACAACCCTATACATGAAATATTTTTCTGATTCCTATAATTGTGAAAGTTGAAGAAACACAGGAGAGGAAATTTCTTGGTTTTTAAAACGTATATAATGTAACCCTGACTATTATATTCACGGTCAAGTATTACTTATTATTCATTCTCTATCACAGGTTTCTGACACGCACTCAATCCAGACTCGCATTCGAAGACCAGTTAGATTCATTGATCAGAAAGCCATTCTGACCAGAAATTTTCGCCATATCGATACTTCGACTAACATAAATCTCGACTGGGAACACGGATTGAGAGAAGCAACAGTACAATCACTATTTAGAGAACACGTTGGAGACCACAATCTCAGGAAACACATTTATTCGGCCCCTCTCTTAGGTAAAATACACATTCAAAAATAAATGATTGTAAAGAGTACGTTCAGACCATACTAGCCATTAAGAAACTAAGAAGGTAAGATTCAACGCAATTCTGGCTGTGTATTATGTATACTTATTATAAGAATTAATTAAAAAAAAAACAATTTTAGTGGTTTATTAAAGTTATTAACATTAATATTGCTCAAGAAGTATGTTTTGAACCATGGTTTTCCTAAAGAACTTTCTCGACCTACTAATAATATTCGCAGGACAATAGTTAATAAATTTTACAATCTGATAAGAGAAAGATCCTTTATATATTTCAATTGAGTGAAGGGGAGCCGTTAGTGCACATTTTAAGCGAGCAATCTAAATTGTGAACGTCGGTGCGATAGCGGAATTTATTATGTAAATACGAAATGTTCTAATTTTAAAAAATCTAAACAAAATAACATGTAAATTCTACATAATGAACCGTTATGGATTTACATTTTCTTATTTCATTATCAAGATTTGGGTAATTTTTGATTAGGTGAAGCCGGACTTAAGATAATTAATTTGGAAAAGAACCAGAACCAGAACGGTAGCTCGAAATCATTTTAATTTTTCTGTTAAGAATATATTTTTGGTGAGAAAACTGTAGAACCCCTTTACTAATAATAAAATTATGAATAATCTTCACCATCTTTATTTTTACCAAACATCACAAGTTTATTTGGTAGAAACATTCAGTTTGTAGGTCATAGAAAATTCGTAGACTTTCTAGCGTTCAGACGAACTAAATGAAACACATAATTATGTCTTCGGCTAATAACGCATGGTAGGAAGGCAGATGGGACATTCAACACATGGACTGGGAAAAAGAGAACGCAGAATATTAATCCCAGGGAGGAGATATCTACAAAAGAAAAATCGATTCGAATCTTCACTGAAGTTAATCCGAAATCAATCAAAGTTGGAAAATCATGGTTTAGTTGGAGTATCACAACTTTACTATATTATAGCCAAAACCTATCAGAATTGTAAGCTTATTTTGTTATTGAATGCTTTATTGATTATAGGTAAACAAGATAAAGCAACGCCCTTTGGAGATATAGCTATATTAGCAAGAGGGCAGCTGTACGCAAACTACGCAGGATATATATTTGTTCAAGATCCTTATCAAAACGATTGTGACGACTGTCATAATATAGAAGCGGGAACCACTAGAGAACGGTGCATAACGAATCATTGTCAGGTAACCTATTTATTAGTTATAGTTTATATATGCATGTTGATGAGCCGACTCGACGAACAATTTTTCAACTTCAATCGATTATTTTTGTTCAAATTATGACAAGGTAACCTGCTCAGTTTTAAATGCGGGAATCACGGATCACGAGGCGGTAAAATGCGTTATTGACTGCACAGTTCCGAGGCGGGCCTCCAGGCGTATTCCCGGTAGAATTTCCAGTAAGGTGAATTTTGACAAATTCCATTCTTTATGTCTGCATTTCCTTTGCAGTTGATAAAAAAAGAGTACAAGGCATAAAAACGTGGTTAACTAAAGATCTTAAGATTTCAGGAAAAAAACCTTCGACCACTGAATTATCTAAGAAAATTCAGTACTGATCAGAGCTTTATAAATTATTGTAATAAATACCGTAACATCTATGGAAGAAAAATGTATACTACACCAATAGACTCTCAATGGCGAAAAATTAACAGAGGGGAAAGTTGGTCAATTATTAATGACTTTCGCAATGTCTCTACACATTACAGTCCTGAGATTGGTCCGGAGCATCTAGCTAAATTTTATTGCACACTGGCTCTTTTGGTTTCTTCGAAACGGACAGACGGGAAGTGTTTGAGACCATTTCTGAGTTGAGGAACAGAAGGAGTAGTGGTGAAGATAAAATATCTGCTGAGGTCCTCCTGCGGCTGCCTGATGGTGCTCTTGATGCTCCTCTTGATGCTCTTTCAGCTTCTATCTTGGTTGTGTGGTGTCTTTTCAGCATGTTTAAAAAGTTGGTCCCTGTGTTTTAGGGTGGTGGCTCTGGGGAGCTCTCCAACTACAGACCTATCGCCTTACTTTCTACTCTGTTTAAGGTCATTGAGAAACTCGTTAAGTGGAGGATGTGGAACTACCTTCAGTCTTTTAATCTGATAACTAAGAGACAATTTGGGTTTCAGACATCTAAAGGTACTCATGCATGATGCCATCTACAGTTTCCTTGAGAGGGTCTATTTCGGGGGGAATCGGAGTGACATATCGTCAACGGTGTTCTGTGATCTGTGCAAGGGGTTTGATTGTGTGGATCATGGAATACTTCTGTCAAAGCTACAGAGGTATGGGTTCCGTGGCGTGGCTCATTCTTGGTTTTCATCGTACCTCAATGCCCCGTACCAGTCTGTTGTACACTCTGGGCTGCGATCTTCTACTTTAAGGATTGACTGCGAGGTTCCACAGGGCTCGGTTTTGGGACCTATATTATTTTTGGTCTACATCAATGACCTTGTTAACCAATATCTCTGGTGACTTCACACCTTTTGCTGACGACACTTCCATACTGTGACAGAATAGGGATGTTTCGGGGCTAAAGGACACAATAACAACGGACTTAAAGCTCATCAAAGAATAGTTTAACTCGAACCGCCTCTGCCTAAACCTAAGTAACACCCACATCGTTGGGTTTAAGTGTGATATAGCAGATTTGCTGATGGATGCCACATAGTGGCTCTCAGTAGAAAGCTGTCGTAGGGTTGTTTTGCTGTGAAGGTGGTTAGAGAAAAGTTGGGCCACCAGCTGGCGCGGTCTGTCTATTTCCCTCTGTTTGAGTCGCACCTTCGATATGGTATACCATTCTGGGGTAACGCTGGCCTGGGTGTCTTAAGTATCATCTTTATCCTCCAAAAAAGGCAGTACGATCTATAGTGAACATAAATCGAAGAGAAACCTGAGACCGCACTTAGTGGCTCAGAGAATTCTAACTCTGACATCTCTTTTTATATCGGAGACAGCAACACTCATCTTTAAAAATTGTGTTGAACTTCAAGGCCCCCCTTGCCTGCATAATACCCGTCAGGCCCTGCCACTTCCAAGAACCACCCTGATCAAAAAGTCGCTAATTTATGAGGGTTGGAAATTATATAATCACTTACCGGCAGATTTAAGAACTGTTAACTCTTTAAAGACTTTTCGGCCCTTGCATAAAAAACTGCTTTTGAGAAAAGCGTATTACAACATGGAGGAATTCCATATTGCGTTTTGAGATAACTGCCTTAGAATAGTTTTTAATTTCTTTTACTGTGTAACTTTTGATTTGTTTCTTCTTTTATTTATGTATGTTTGTGCAATTTTAACCTAAAAATTTGACTTGAGTCTTACTTTTTAGTTATTAGAAACAGTCTTTAATTTATTGTTTCCGGTAGGGTTTTTACATAAGATTTTACGATTTTTTTTAACCTAATTTTAAATCAATGTTGTGTGGTGCACAATACAATAGTGCAATTTTAATTTGATATAATGAATAGACAGTGGAGACGTATTTTAAAGAAAAATTTAGTTTCTGATCTGTTGGCTGATCAGATTGTGTGTTTATTTGTTTTACATTATGTAACTTTACTTTGTTGACTTATACTTCCCTGTTTATGACGTGTAACTTTAATTAGCCGTAAGTTCCCAATTTGTTTATACTATTTAACATGCTTTGTCAACAGAAATTTGATTTCTTCGATAATAAAGTACTTTTTGATTTGATTTGATTTGAATATAAAAACAGGACAGATCTGAAAGGACATTCTTAGTTGATTTGATATTAATATGCACGTTTCTTTATATTGCTTCAACCTTTCATGGGCTTCAAATATTAGTACCTTACATATCTTTTACTAGAGAATTTCCTGTCGAAGTAAAGCATTTTGATGAAACACTGTTTGTCCTAGGATCGATTACAAATTATGTATTTTTCCGGGATGACTTTAATATTAGTAATTTGCCAGGACAAATAAAAGCTTATCACTGTTTAATGATGATGAGTTTCACAAAAGTCAAGAAAAAAAATCATGTAATCTTTTTAGGCTAACGAACACTCCACAATTTACCATTTTTAGATCTGGCATCCGAGAAACAACGAACAGCTAATAGCGCTCTGGTCAATAAAGCGAATAAGACATAGATCATTAAGTAATGGACATATCAGACTGGAGATTGAATTTACTATATCACCGATTGGTTCCAGACACCTGACAGAGGGATATTTGACAAAAGAAGGTAATATGCACATTTATTATTTACAATGCGCAATAAATAACTGTTTTCAGATTGCATCTGTATTTTCCCTAGGCGTGAACAGGAGTTCCCGATAGACAATAAAAGAACTGAATAAATCAAATTAATATCGAACACAACCCCCACTTGTTGCCCTCGTAGAGCTATCCCATCGTTGCTAATATATTTTTCTAACAAAACACATGTTAGATATACATAAAAAGTCACCGAAACCATCTTAGTACTCATTAGGTGCGAGGTCTAATAAAATCATAAATTGCTCAGTATTTTTCCTCATTTTTTTTAATCCATTTCTCTCTTGAACACAACGTTTTTGCAAAATACACAAAACTATCCAATTATTTAAATTCTTGGCTATCTATGCCCAAATTATCATGTTTTACATTTTCAAGTAAAAATACAATTAGTTAGGAGTTACTGATACCATTTTAATTTTAAGGTACATTTAACTACAACCTTCCCGGTCATGTGTTCATAATAAAAAGCTCAGAAGCCCACCAAAATATAGATAATGTGCAAAATGTAAATCATTTCAAACATGGTGCATTTATAGCACAGACACCGGATGGAAGAAAATATATTTTACATAGCTTTCCTGGAATTTTGACCCCCGAGACACCCAGGTAGGTAGCGCTCGATCGAGAAATATTTTATGTTTTATTCCAATTTATGTCAAAACTTTCAACGATTCAATTGCACTCCAGCGTGTGTTAAGAACAAATTTTCAAATTATAGGAGTATTTTTCAAACAGATAGATACAAACTTTTTAAATGTCAAAGAAATACCTTAGACACAAAAGATCAACCGTCTGTTAGCACAAAGATGACATTATAATTTTGATCAATGAAATTACATACCCATAAACAGAAAACTGAATTATTCGAAAATCCAGTCCCTCTCGTTTACTTACTTATATTAAATGATTATAAACAGAAAATTTGAAATTATCGAGGAAATTTGCTTTGTTATTCGGCGGTTCGGATCGGACTCGGCCGAATCCTAGCAGAAGCGCCGACGAATGCTCCAAATGCAAGCACAAAATAGCAGATAGATGAAATAATTAAAACGTATTTACCATTAATAAAAATAATAGATCATCCCTTAAATGGTGACTTTCCAATAATATCGGACACTGCCGGAAATTTTCCACCTGCACCAGCTACTAAAAGGAATGCTTTATCTTTATTTTAACTTCTTTCTTTCTATGCATATTAGTTTACTGCACTTTTGTGAAAAATCAGGAAGACTAACGCTCATGTATGGATTGTATTGGGAACTCATAAATAAACAAATAGACAAATATATGTGATATAATAACCGATTAGTTTTCAAGTATGGTCCCATATTCGATATTCGGCCAAAACTTCGCTTCTTATTTTGAAAAACCGCCAAACACATCGATTTTATTTTATTACATGGTATTCAAGCATTTGAGAGGATAATGCAAGGGGGCTATCCAAACTCTTAAGGGCAAACGAAGACGCGGGTATCAGTTAGTATAATACGGATCCTAATTTTCTGGATAGGCAAAAATATAATTATAAATTCGCATAACTCTAAAATAAATAAATAAATAAACGTTTATTTACGGAGCCATTTACAAAAAGTACAATACAAAAGTAGAATAAGGTGCATTAAAAGTAGAAAAAATAAATAAACTAATAGACAATAAGCACTGGTCTCCTAGGGTAAAAAATCACATATAGCCAAAGTAAACAAGATATCAACAAATCAATTAATAATGTAACATAAGTGTCAGATAGGTGCATCAACACACACCAATTAGGCATCACCATACATTCTTTATTTTTGACTTGAAAAGATTTAGTGAATCACTAAAAAATCAATGTTCTTCTGTCGAATCAATTCATTGGCTGTTGATGCGAAACGAGTTAAAGACGATGACAAACCATAGTTCGTTCTGTGATAAGGAACACTAAACAGATCGAAATCCCTCAACAATCTCTGTGGAACACTTATGCTTATCATAGCCAGTAATTCTGGACAATCTACAAACCGTTCAATATTTTGTAGAAAGTGCACATATCAATAAATGTTCTTCGTTCAGTAAGAGGAGGCAAGTTAATTAATTGAGTTAATTCTTCATATACAATATCCTCTCCTGCTCTTCCCATTTTATATCCTACAAATCTTATGAATCTTTTTTGTACCCGTTCAATTTGTTGGATATACTGCCCATAAAATGGTGACCATACGGGGCAAGCATATTCCAAAATCGATCTAACATAGGAACAAAACAGGATTTTGAAGCAAGATATGTTATTGAAATCCTGTAAAGTTCTTTTAATAAACCCCAATAATTTCAGGGCTTTATTGGTTATGTAATTCACATGATAATTGAATATTAAATGTTTATCAAAGTACACTCCTAGATCTTCAAAATCATCTTTAATTATAAGTGGGATATCGACTATGGAATATTCATAATCAATGACATGTTTATTACGATAAAATTGCAACACGAAACATTTATTTACATTTAGTCGCATACCATTTAGATTACACCATTCACTCAAAGCATTCAAATCTTCTTGGAGTCTCAAGCAATCTTGTATCTCCCTAATTATCCCAAAAATCTTCAAGTCATCAGCATATAGAAGGCAGTTTGAATATTTCACAAATTGAGTTACATCGGTGATAAATACGTTAAAAAGCAATGGCGCTAAATGTGAACCTTGTGGTACCCCAGATGTAATAATAATGTTCTTAGAAGTAAAGTTTCCAATTTTTATCTGTTGTCTTCTATTTGAGAGGTAACTCTTAAACCATTGCAACAGATTTCCATACACACCATATTTTTCCAGCTTTCCCAATAACAGAGAATGGCAAACCCTATCAAATGCTTTAGAGAAATCAGTGTAAACAGAATCGACCTGACTAGTATCCTCAAGAGATTTTCTTAGAAACTGTTCATAAATCAGTAAATTACTTACAGTTGATCTACCACTAACAAAGCCATGTTGGTTTCCATTCAAAGTTTGATGAAGTTGTGGTTTGATCTTGGTTTCTATAATTATTTCAAACACTTTGGCTATTAAAGACATTTTACTTATTGCTCTATAGTTAGTGACGTCAGCTCTGTCACCATTCTTAAATATAGGCGATACAAATGATTTCTTCCAGAGATCTGGATATGTACGAGTTGTGATCGACCGGGTAAAAATAATACTAAAAATATAAGCTAAAATAAAAGCACATTGTTTCAAAAATATCACAGATACATCATCAGGACCCACAGACAAATTATCCTTCAAACCTACAATTGCTTTATAAACATCAATCACACTAATATCAACAGACTTAGGCACACTAAAATCATAAACATCATAATCCCCATCAGAATACACAGAAGAAAAAAAATCACTGAAATAACCCACGACCACACTTCCATCATCAGATAACTGACTCTGGTATGACATCGATTTAGGAATACTAAATGAGTTGTTCTTTCTCTTCACATACTTCCAAAAATCTCCACTGTTTTGATTAACAGAATTCTCAGTATTTGTGATAGACTCTTTGAATTTCTTATGAGCGGCCTTCTTTTTGAGTATACATTCTTTTAGAGAATCGTTAAACCATGGTGGTAATACAGGCCTTTTCGAAATTCTTCTCGGAACATAAACTATATCATAAAACAGACTCACATATGCATTGATGTCAGCCGAATTAAGCGCCCGAGTCCAGTCAAACGCGCCAAGATAAGTATTTATTGCACAGTAATTAGCATTTTTAAAATCGAAAAACTCGTAAAGAGGATCCAGGCACTCAGTCAACCGACCACCAATACAAATGCCAAATGACAGAGCGGGGTGGTAACTGTCAAGAGGTAGCAGAGGTTCAGTAACGCAGGTGACGCAAACTGAACTCACATTGGTTACAATTAAATCCAAATACCCACCGAAGGTATTGGATATTGTGTTTTTCTGACTTAAGTTCATATATGCGAAAAAATCTGAAAGGGCTCTACCCTGTGGCGACAGACCACCAACCGCTCTAGTACCGTATACATCATTTTCCCATTTCGCTTCAGGAATATTAAAATCTCCGCATATTACAATTTTACTACATTTAATTTTCTCTATAACATTCTCAACAATATCACTGAACAATTCATAAATCTCTATATCAGTCTTAGGGGGCAAGTACACAACACCAATTAATGACTTTTTAACGCCTTTTCCTATTACCACAAACATACATTCAATAGTTATTATCCAAGCCGACTCGGGATATAGGTATATAACTTTTAGCAGCCAATAGAACTCCTCCTCCTGTTGATTTCTGCCTTGTTTCTATACTTCTGTCGCATCGAAAAACAGTAAAATTGTCAAATCCAAGTTCTCCATCTTGAATATCGTCATTAAGCCAAGTTTCAGTAAAAATCACAATGTCATATTCAATGTTCTCAGTTGATGTTATGATACTCTGTAATTTAGTTCTTATTCCCCGAACGTTCTGGTAATAGACAGAAAGTGGCTGGTCCGCGTGTTTTAAAACATTCTGGTTCTGGTGGAACGTCGGTGAAAATTCCTGTTATCCTGCTGATATCCATCTCCCGATCTGAAGCCTATATTGTTGTTACGGCACTGATCCTGCCTGCGCTGTGCACCTTCCTCAAAGCGATGACGATTGCTATGTCGATAATTATAGGACTGGTCAATATCGCGTCCATTATTAAAACTCAATGAGTTGTGAGTTCTAAAATTGTATTTCCTACAGATTATATTTTCAGGAGAAGGACTAGTTACTTAGAGTGTTAGAATATTTCGAGTCTATGCCTATCTTAAATGAATTTGCTTTCCCAGTAGAATCGAGTCTTTGCACAATGAGTTGATCATCATTGTCTAAAGTTATTTTTGAATGAATTCTCGTTGCAGTTGATCCATTCTTTCATCAAAGCTGTTCTGAATTTCCTTACAGTTTTGATCATACTCCCTGATTAGAGCCTGCTGTGTTGTAAGCAAGGTAGTCTTAAAATACGTTTTTATATCATCGAGCGATTCAGAAAGGCTATCATTGGCCCTACTGAGTCGAGTTTTGCTTTGCAGTCCTCTAACTGATTGAATGCAGTTTTCACAAGCAAACAGCAGAGTTCGCTTAACAAGACGAGTTACTTGCGCTTCTTAGGTAGATAATTTTGCACAGGTTAGACAATGTGTATCACTGCAGTAGTCGCAAATCATTTTATACTCAATTTCCTTACTTGAAAGATCTTTTTTACATTTTGAGCAGGACGACATCTTCAGACCTTGGAAAAACGGGTCAATCTGGCAACACTGTATTCAGCAAACACCGGCTTTTTATCTGAATTTGAGGTTAAACTGAGTTGGCGGGAAAATCTCGGAACACGTGAATGCTATCAAAATGTTTAAAATGTAAGATTCTTGGAGGCGATAGTATATTGTACAATCTTCATCACAACTGATGTAATACCACTCACAAACTGCACCAAAACAAACTACAACTATTATATCTCACAATAACAAGCCTTGTGCAGGAGCAAAACATAAACAAAGGTATTTGACATTTTATATATTTTTTCAGATTTCAGACAACACCAAAAGATTCTCTGTCTACAAGCGCAACAACCACTACAGAATATTCTGAAGAGGACGCAAAGAAAGCCTACCAAACTTTGCTGGAAGTACTACATAAGAAAACCTCACTCGTCCCCAATAGGTAATTGAAACGCTTAATCCACATCCGATCAACTTTTATTCAATGAAGAATTTAATTTATAACTAAAATTAGAATCTCATATTTAAGATCAATAATCATTTACAGGTACACTCCCCCTACACAAAAAACTTCGACCACAATCTCGGATACAACTCTGGTCCAATTTCCAGACGGCCAAGTTGTTCCTATTACAGAACTGGAAACACCATTCATAACAAAGGCGACTCCAGGCTACGTCACAGTGATCTTTCCTGAAGCGTCTCATGCTCCAAGTTCTACATCCAGCCATCCGCAATTGAAGCCTCCAACGACTCACATAATTCCTACAAGTTTAGCTTCAACCACTTCTCAAAGTAATTACAGTATCCCTCCAACCAAACCGCCAACTCCACAACAAACTACTTTCGTTGCTTTTCCAATAACTAACAGGTTTACCCCACAAATTCCAAATGAGGTATACAATAAACCAAGGCCAACTACCGTAGATAACGATCATGGCACCACTCAAGGCGTAAGTTCGACAGCAATCAAACCGCCTGTTAAAATGACTTTCCATTTCTTTGCCGCTGAAGAAGAGCAAAAAACAACTCCTGAAACTCCCAAAAAACCGCTAACCACTGCCTCTCAACAAGACACTTTTTTGAACGCTATAGGATCTACAGAACCTACTAAAATTTTTCCATCAGAGAGTACGAGACATCAAATAAAAACTACTCAAGGTATTAAAGGAACGACTAAATCTCAAGTAACCACTACAAATGCATTTACTACTTCAAGCGGTTCTGTGCCGGCTACAGTTGCGAAAGTAACCAAACCTGTTATAGGAACAACATACTCTTCAAATAAAATTTCAGGTACCTATCGCACGACAGAACCTATTACAATCTTCTATAAACCACCAACTACCACTTATACAACAAAAACACCTTACAGTGACTTCAGTATTCCAATTACGGTACTAGAAGATACTTCACAAGAAAACTATCCTACAACACACATTGAGGGGTCCTTTACCAAAACTGAAACGCCTACAACCAACATTAGAAAGCCTATTGTTACGGCTAGTACCATCAAGTACACTAATACTGAATTTTACAACCCTACAACAACAAAGCTAGGCGCCGGAGAGGATATTACGAAACTATTTCAAGGAACTACTACTATTTTAGAAAGTAGAGAACCTACAAAAGATACTACCATTGAAACGACTTATGCAAAGGTACCAGATAAGGAAAATATAGATACAACCCTGGGAGTAACAACAATTATGGGTGCTTCTCAAAATAAGACAACTGAAATGATATACTATGCTGCTGAAGAAACCGCGGTTCCAACCAAAGATATGAGTTCAAATATACCGCCTACGAGATTTATAGACATTACCTCAAGTAGAACTGAAGGAAGTACTGAACCAACCAATATCGCATTGGAAACTGAATCAATGAGCACCCCAAAACGAATCGTAACCACAATAGCAAGTGATGGTAGAGTTTCTATCAAAACAACGCCGCTTTACGCAGACGAAGAATTATTTGGCTTAACTAAAAGTACTACCAAGAAGTTCAAGACAACTAAGTCATATAAAGTTAGTACGACCGAAGCAAGCAACTTTTTAGCTGAAGATGGTTCTCAAGAAGATTTTAAAGTACCACTTTATAAAAAACCGCTAAAAGATTATAGTGAAGATGACATATTCGGTTCGACAAAGAGTACCTATTTAAGGACCTCGAAAAAGCCGAGTGTTACGAGAGAGTATATCAAATCCGATGTCGAACAGGCATTATTTGACATTAATAATCGAAAACCAAAAGCACTAAGGAGAAAGTCGAGTACAACAGAATCAACTCCATCTAAAGTTCTTTATTCCAACTATTACGAAGCATCTACACTTCCCATGACCACACACCCTCAGGTAAACACACTGCCCAGCCTTGATATAATTACACCACCTGTTACTGCACAAACAGTTCCTATATCGAAAGTAACGCCCCTAGTAGGTAGACAATCTTTTAGCGTCTCTCGAAGACCAAAGTATGCAATTCCTAAAGTTAGCAAAGTGAACAAAACAGATGAAATTGACCAAACCATGCCGGTAACGAGCCAAAGCTATTTGACCTCGATTTCGTATGAAGTGAACAAAAGAAAAAAACCCTTAGATAATCAACTGAAGGAACACGGTGAAAACGCATCCGATAATAAGAGTAATACTGACCAACAGCAAATGATGGAAGGGTATGAGATTCGTAAGATTAAATCAAGTTCAAAAGAACAAAGTTTAACAAAGCCGTTTGATAATGATTTTGCGTTGAGATTAGTAAGTCAAGCTAAAGGAGTGGCATATTTAGATAAAACATCCACAACTAGTGCGAGTACTATTGCTAGTAGCAGTGCTGAAAAAGCGAAGAAGCCCAAATATACAAGAAAGAGAAATTATGTACCAAGAGCAAAAATACGAAACAGGACAAAAGTTGTGAAAAGTGCGGACAATGACAAATAGTAAGTAAAAGATATTTTTTCTGTGAAATGCCATTGAGACTCTTTTCTTTTTAAAATTGAAAGATTTAACCATTATTTTCAAATAAATATATTGTACTCACTTGAAACCAGTATCAACTAATGTGAATATTAGATTAAATATATTTATATTGAATTGCTAACAAAAAATTTAATGAGTTGACATATATAAATGTTTGTACGATGTCCTATTTATTTTGTAAATTTAAGAATCGCATGTAGGTGTTAGTTGACTTTACTTAAAGACTTTTTTTCAAATAAATAGATTTTAAAAGTAAAGTGCTCTTTTTACCCAGGGATGTGCAAAATGTAAAAAAACATAAAAAGGTGCTTAATCTTTAAAATCATTAATTAATCTGCGATTATAACTTTCATTAGGAAATCCAACCTAAACGTTGAAATACGCCTAAGGTAAGAAAATATAATTAATTAAGCTAATTCGATTCGTTGAAGTAAATTTTTCGAAAAAATCTTCGCCCTATAAAATTATCTTTCTAAAAAAATAGAGGCACCTACATATCCGACAATTTTTTTTAAAAAGAATAAAGGTATTTGTGTTAATAATTTTGTCCCTTTATTAACAAGACATCTAAAATAACTGCATACCGAATATTTCTTAAGCATAGCTGATTGATCTGCTACTTATTATTGCCGCCACTCATAGCCAAAAGATTCTATTGGCGGCGAAAACCGCCTTCAAGATGGTCGAAGGAAATTATTTGCAAATAATACTAACTACGGTACGAAACTTCAGAGGGTGATTCATTAGGTCGTTTTATGAAGAAAAGTTCCTATGAACATATATCCTTCGTTTCTGAGATACAGGGCGTTGAAGTTTAAAAAAAAACTATATTTATAAAATATCATAAATATCCTTAAACCAATTTGGTTGAAATTTGGTGCAATTATTTGAATTGAAGTAATAAGGCGCTTATTTAGCCCTAACTAGATTGAAATTATTAGGTCCAGTGGTGACTCAGTGAGCACCACAGCCAATATTATTGAGAAAAAAATGTAGGCCACTGACTTTTTGGTAGTTTTTTTTTAGATTAAGCAACTAAAAATACAACTTTTGTGTTTTCTTCATACCTAGCTTCGTTTTCGACAAAAAAAATCACTTTTTTATTTTAAAAACTATCCATGGACAACATAAAATAAAAATAAAAAATTCTTAAAGTAAATGAGCAAAATGTCCACCTTCTGATAAAATACACGACTGCATTCGATTTGTCATTGATTGTCTGACACGTTCAAATATTCCTTATGGCATTGCAATTGTCAATTATCCCATTCCTCAAGTCATTCACATCCAGTACAGGAGTTTTATAAACAAGAGCCTTCAGATGACCAAATAAATAGAAATCTAGAGGATTCATATCAGGACTGCGAGCTGGCCAATATTGAGGTCCTGCACGTCCAATCCAGCGATTAGGGTAGGTGATGTCGAGATTGGTTTGACAATAACTTAAACTTATGCGGGAGCATCTAAGGCTGCTTGGAGACATAAGCAGGCAATATAAACGCCCTGCAGATATTCTCGAGTATAAAGCTTTTAAAAAACTGTACAAAAATGCTATAAAAACATCAAAAATTAAACATAATGATAACATAATTCTTTCATTTAAAAAATTAGAGCGATGTGGAAAATTATTAACAAATCTAGAAACACAGTCTCGAAACCCAAATTGCCTGGGATTAAAGAGATTGTGTGTCTGAAAGTAGCTACAGATCTGCCCCTTTAGAACTGACTCAAAGATTCGGCCAAACAAAGGAAACATGGAAATTGGTCTATAGTTGAAAGTATTCTCAATATCACCATTCTTATAGACAGGGACCACTCTTGCAATTTTAAGTGAATTTGGAAAAGAGTTAGAGGCTATGCAGTAGTTAATCAGTTTTGTTAAGGGGTAGATAATTATTTCTTTAATGCTCTTAATAATTTTAGTTGTTATTTTATAATGGTCCCGGCTTGTACTGTTTTTAACACTACTAATTACTTCCCTCATTTCAATAAAAGTTACTTCCCTGAATGTGAAGGGATCACCCAAATAAGGAACCATATCCAGGTAGTTAAGGGGATCAATATTGCTATTAGGCAAGGAATTTATGATGTCTAGTGCAACATTTGAAAAGTAATTATTGAATGACTCAGCATTAATGTTGTTGGCTATGGGGATCCTGGTTGTTGGATTATTATTTCTTATAATTTCCCAAATAGCTTTACCCTTATTAGTAGCATTATTAATATGTGTACCATTTGCTAGTTTTTGCTGTTTTCTAATTTATTCCTATATATATATTTTTTTTAAATTTGGATTAAATTATTAGGTACTAAATCAGGCCTGTCACCCTTTAATGAAATTAAAAACGTCAATAGTTCTCTTTTTCGCCTGAGATCATCATTAAACCAAGATAACTGTCCAGATTTAAAATGGCCCCCATTCCTCTAACAATACTGGTCTTTTCAGGAAATGAAGTTTCAAACTTGTTGCTAGGTGTTAGAGTGTTATGATTTAGAAAAGACCAATCTATCTGAGAAACAGTATCAATGAGTCGCAACAGACCAATGTCTGTAATTCGGCGGTGCACAACCCTTACACAACCCTGAGGTGAGGCTAATGTAGATTTAAGATAAGAGACACAGACTGATATTGCCTTATGGTCTGACCAGGCTCAGTGACCTGAGCATTACAACTATTGGCGACCAAGTTAGTAAACACATTATCGAGGCAGGATTGATTTCTAGTATTCTCGGAAATCAGTGGTAACAAACCATATGACTCAAATAAATCCATAATAGTATGAGCATCAACCGATTTTGTCTGGAAGTGAACATTAAAGTCACCTGTAAGAACGATGCCCTTACTGATGTCAAGAGAATCCAAGAGTTCTGTTAATTTGTCCATAAATGTTGGAAAATCTCCATCAGGGGAACAATATATAGTACCTATTTGAGTATTATTAACAGTTAAGCCTGCAAATTCAAAATCCAACTCCCTTGATAGAATATTCTCCCCAAAAGTTAAAGGGACAGCCTGCATGTCCCTTTTGGCTAGGATAGTTACACGTCCATGTTTTCTTTGAGTTCTGCAGAAGCCAGAGATGGGTATCAACTCACCCAGACATACTAAAGCCAACTCCTCAGACCTTAACCAGTGCTCATTTATACACAAAATGTTATAGTTTTTATCAAGTAAATAGGCATCTAGCAAATTAGTTTTATTTCTGAGACATTGGATATTATAGTGTAGAACATCTAGAGAATTACTCACCCGTACATTTCTTGTAGATTTCACAAAATGTCCATCTCTTCTTGGATCCTCCAGTCCATTACTTATTCTAAATTTAGTTCTAGTCGATACTGAGTTGAGTCCGGGAACGTCTTGTGTTTCTTTTGGAAAGCACCTCATGCCGAAAAAACTTGAACTTTTTGACTTGTATTCCCATTGGCCAGTTATCAGGATTTAATACATCATCATGCAATGTTGGGTCCATGTCAATTTTAAAACTACTATATTCTGCTGACTTCACCTTCTGTTGTTCTAGTTTGAAGGTATAGTTGCTGCCAAAGACTGCATGAAGATATTCCAACAAGCTTTCCTTTGTTGTATCAGAAGACCACCTGGTAACAAAGATTGAGAGTTTCGGTTCAATTACGGCAGCAGATATCAGATTAGCGGCCTTGTTTGGTACTGACACTGGCTTTTTATGACCTAAAGAATTACTTGACTGCTTTAAATGGTGTGATTTTGCTTGGTTAGCATTGTTGACCTTGCCCCTCTTAGGATCCAAACTGTTTGATGCAATATTGGGATTGATATTGGGATTGTTACTCGGACTCACTAACATTTTTATTAGTTCAGTATTGGTGGACTCAATTGCATTAACAACTGACTCAAGTTTCAGTGAAATCAGTTCATTCTGCTCATCAATCTTTCCCTCAATCATAAGAAGAATATTCACATTAGTCTGTTTTACAGATACTTCTGTTGGGATATTTGAGTCCGAAGTAGGTTTTTGAAGCTCAAAGGATGGTTGAAGAATTGCTTCCTCCAGCTTATCCACTGTTGTTTTGTAGTCTACGATCTCCTGTTGCATAGCTGGTAGTTCCTTAATCAATGATGGGATCTGTTGAAAGACATCAAGGCAGTCTGGGCACAGGAGAATTAGGGATCTGGTTGCACTAGGAATCACCCTTATTTCTTGAGCCTGCATTTTGTTGCAATCCTGGCATATACACTTAGAGCACACGTCACATGGAAATCCGAATAATTTCTCCTTATCCTTATCTTCCTTTAGAATGCACGCTCTTTTGCACTTATAGAACTTGTTTACGCCAGCCATTTTGCCAGGGTTATTTGACCAAGCTAATAGTCACAAAATCAATAAAAATTCTAATTCTATTCTTAAATGGAAGGCGCATATAAATCAGGTTTCAGCAAAATTAAGTAACGCTATTTTTGCGCTCCGGAATTTGTCTCAATGTGTCTCGGAAAATGTACTAAAAACAGCATATTTTTAATTCAGTGCTGACTTACGCTGTTTTAGTATGGAGTCACTCTCCTCATGCAGAAATGCTATTTAGGCTACAGAGAAAGGCAATTAGAATCATCGTGAGCTTAGGTCTCAGGGAGGGCTGTAGAGATGCTTTCAAAAAGCTTAAAATATTAATTTTACCTTCTCAATTTATACTTGATAACTTACTGTAAGTAAAGGATAATCTGGGGAGGTTTAGGGTGCACAGGGATGTTCACGGCTATGATACTAGACATAAAAATTTACTAGTACCAGCCTGCCATCGGTTAAAAAGGTGTCAAAACGTTCCAGGCTATCTTTCAATCAAGTTTTATAATAGCCTTCCTAATGAAATGAAAACCCTGGAGAGAGGCAAATTTAAAAATGAAATTAAAAAGCATCTTTTATTAAATAGTTTTTATTCTTTTGGGGAATTTTTAGAGTACCAATTTTAATAACAATTGTAGTTTTGATTTAGTTTTAGATTTCTTGTATTAAGAATTTTGTTTTTGTACCTATTTTATATACCGTTGACAAATGTAAATACTGTTTGTATGATGACATGAATAAATTGAGTATGAGTATGAGATGCTGACGAGCAAGAACACTAAAATGAGCTGGAGCCCCGTCGTGCATAAACCACATGTCGACTCTTACATATATGGGTACTGCTTCTATGAAAATGGGTAAATGATCTCGCATAAAGTCCGTGTAGGATTCACCTGTTAATCTTGCTGGTAAAAAAAGGGCCAATTAGGAAGAAACCAATAATTCCTACCCAGATCAGCGAAAATTGTTGCTGAAAATGACTTTCCCTAATAACGTGGGGATTTTCATTGGCCCAAAAATGGTCACTGTGAAAGTTCATAATAGCATCTCATGAAAATTTTTTTTCGTCCGTAAATAAAATATTTGATAAAAAATTATTATTGTGTGCCATCGTATGAATCAACCACCTGCAAAACATTAATCTTGGGTGAAATTCTCGTATGTGATATGGGTACAGGAGGTTTATTTTTAGAACTTTCCAAACGGTTTTCGGGCTGACTTCAAGCTGCAGCTGCAGTGCGATCTTCCTGGTACTATTTGAAGGACGTTCTTCTATCACATCAAGTATAGCTTCTTCTAGTTCAGGCGTTGTTACAATTTCTGGTCTTCGCATCCACCTGTATTTTTATTAAAACTCCTAGTTTCACATAATCTTGCATGTAGCGTTCTAAATGCAGCACATGGAATTACTCTGTTAGGATATCTGTCGTGATAAATTCTCCGTGCTTCTTCCGCATTTATATTTGCTAATCCATAAATAAAGTGCATGTCAGCCATAATTGACAACTGACTTTTACTGATATGACAATACCACCGTCTATAGATATTCTAATAAGTCCGCTCACTCCAGCATGCCGTGGAAAATACTGCCGTTGACCTTGAACACACTCGGCCACTGTACAGTAAACGAATGGGTGCAGCTACGGTGTACGATCAATATGAACTGCCGCTCGATTATTTTTATACGGGGAGCGTTCTATTAGGAATAAATGATATGAATATGATTACGTATTAATGTTTGGATTATTTATTTGTTATGAACAACTATTGACATTATCTGTCTCATTTATAGCTCATTAATGATACTACTTTGTAATAGTTACTTAGTATTATAATAAATAAGTAAATAATAAACGAAATATTATCTACGATATGGATAAAAATACCAGTAGGTACAACTTGTATTGTTTAATTACGAACACAAGTTACAAAATATAACAGGAAAATAGCGACAATGGAATAATTTTAACCTGATATTTTCGGCTGTCGATAGGTATCGATATTTTATTACATTTTGATATTAATATGACAAATGCGTTGTCACAGTGGATGTCGTCTTTAAAAAAAAATTAAAGCACCAACTAACCTGTGCCACACCCATAACTTAACCCAAGCATTGAAAGTGTTTTCCATCTAGGGTTTTTTTATTCTTAATTAGTGGTTAAAACAGCGATCAAACTCACTTATACTCATATATAACTCAACTTATATACATAATTTGGGCGAAGGTAAATATTAGAAATCCACAAATTTTACACTATTTTGATATTCTTTGGATTCATGAAAGTGATTTTTCAAAGCCATGCATGTAACGACACGTTTTGGAATTTTCATCTGGCGAGAGAGATAAAGCATATGACTCTCTCTCTCTTCATATTTCTCTTTTATGGAATCGGTAAAGAATTAATCAATTTTTATGAGACGAAGTGTAACTAACCGAAAGTTGATTGGACGACTAACCCAAATCTATTAAAATTGATTATGACGCATCGGAACCGGTTCAAATGATTAAAATAAGTTAGATTAAGTGAAACTAACCGAAAGTTGATTCGACGACTAACCCAAACTAACCAAATCTATTAAAATTGATTATAACGTATC